>OMLB01019176.1:25258-38321 GCA_900302555.1 Myripristis jacobus
AGGGGGCGGGGTGGGGGGGGACTGAAGGCTCCCCAACACAGCACAAAGCAGCAGAGAATATGGCAGGACAGTTGGGGAACAGGAATAGGAATGTAGAGGAAGAGAGAGGAGGAAAAGGAGGAGCAACATCATTAGCCTGTGAGTCTGACCCACTTACCCACAATGCCTCAGGGGTGGAGGCAGAGGGGACGGATGATCATGCAAACTCACGTGCCGGCACACACACACACACACACACACACACACAGGGTCATGCTTTGCCAAGGTACATGGAGCCAAAAGGAGACAGGCTCTACAGGACCGACAAGGCCAGATTCAACGAGCCCGGACATGCACAGGTTAGGCAGCGACACACAGAGCCAGGTACGAGTCCAAGGCCACTTGCACACGCATAAACACACACACTGCACAAGGCCAAGCGGTGACAGACAGGAAGATGTGTGGCCACATGCAGACAGACCGGGTTTTGCTTTCCCTTGACCTACATTTGCCATGTTAGAGGAATTACGGGTTTGTTGCAGAAGCATTCTCATGACTGACAAGTAGCTCAGTCCCCTCGGCCTCTATCTATCTATTTCTCTCTCTATCTCCGTCTCTCTGCCTTCTGGTTGCGCCTCAGCTGAGTAAGCCTTAACGCTGTTATATGTGAACAGATGAAAGGGAAACTCAAGAGAGGTCTAGCTGGAGCGTACACGCTGGAATCACAAGAAGCAAAGTCGCCCTCAGAATCACTGTGGGGTAGAGCCAACCCAATTCATTAAAGCCAAGTGACGAGGCAGTCGCCTTCATAAGGCGAAGGCGATGAGGGATGACGAAGCACTCCCTGACACTTGTCTTTCAGCTGCTGTCAAATCTGAAGGGTGCCGGCGTCGGTGTCAGAAAGTGGTGGGTTGAATCTGTCTTTTGTCAGGATGTCAGATGGGAGACACATTGGAGCAGGCGGGTTAAAGATCTGCCGTTAGGGCTGTTTGACAGAGGCGCATCGCTGCGTCTGACGGTCGGTTAATGTGCCAGATTGACTCCAAGCTAACGCTCAACAGGGTTGATTCACCCCCTTCAATCTTGGTCGCTGTCACTTTGTTGTTATAAAAAGGGGACGAGGGTGAACACTTGAACAAAAGGGAAGAGGAGAAATGACGGATGGCATACGTTTTCTCAGGAGAGATGGAGCCAGCATCTCCAATTCTAATGGGACAGGAGAGCGTGGCTGGGGGTCAAAGTGGGTTTGGAGGGGGAATAAAGGGGGTAAAAGACTGCAGGGGATAAAGGACAGTGTGTGTGTGTGTGTGTGTGTGTGTTTGAGTGGGAGTGTGAGGGCTGGATTTGGGGCTGTGTGCACCGTCACGGCCTATCCTTAATTTCCATAAATGAATCAGGGCCACGTGCCTTGCTGTGTTTGTTTCTGTGTGCTGTACCAGCAGCTGCTGCGCTCATGTTCAACTGACGCAATATTTCAGCTGCATGTCAGGGAGGCAAAATGCTTCAACACATTTATAGCCGTCCAGGGAAATAAACGTACCCCGTCAAGCCTGACAGTCAACTATTCACCACTCTACTGTCTGTGGCACTGCGTTGGACTTGTTTCTGGAAAATCTGGAAAGTGTGGCCACGTCAGTCGTGTTTGTGTTCCTCCACTTCGGTTACTTTCTAAAAATGAAAGCTGAATCCCAACCGGTGTAGGGGCAGAGTGTGGCTTCTTGATGATATTGACAGAGACTGGCTCTTGCAAAACGCTTGGACTCAAGCCATTAAGAGCCTGTGTTTCCTATTAAATTCCATGTACACCATAAAAAAAAGCATAATAAAAGAGATTTTAAAGAGATAGTGTTTTCATTTTTACAAGCACATATCTTCTTAAAAGCTTGTGAGTAATCAAACACCAGTAATTGCTGGCTCAGTTCATATTTGTGATGGACAGCTGAGCCAGTTACATTTATTCCATGCCGAACTCTTGCCCAAAGTCACACGTGTCACTCATATCCATTGTGGGGCTACAAGATGCAGATAATTTTTTTATTCAAATTTTGTTCTAAAGAGGACATTTCCTCTGTTTCTCATAGCACTGTAGATAAGGAGTGCCACAAGAAAAGTCCTGAATGAGAGGTTGACTGTTCATGAATTCTGGAAAAGGTATCTGTGATAAAAACTAAAAGATATTAGTGGTAATATTTGTGAAAGTCTTTGACAGTTAGCTAGAGCCAGTGTAGTTTTCTGTCTGCCACTACTTCAAAAATTTGTGCACTACTGCCACCTAGTGGATACTTATGGTAATTCAAGTAGGGCACTGTGTCAATTTTGAACTGAGCTCATGAAGTCCAATAATAAGAGTTATCTTCTTTCTAAAGGAAGTGTCAATACCTGTAGAAGCAGTGGCCACTGAGCTGTTTGTTGTGCTGGTGCTGCTGCTGTTGTTGAGCTTCTTAAAACAAGTAAAAAAAAAATCTGACAGTGGCATGAGATAATCCCACTTGTTTCTATAATTTTCTAGAATCATGCATCATTTTCGTGATACTGGTGGGCTGATCTACCTCATTCTGCCTTGTTTCAGCATATTTATACTGGTTTCCAGAAAAAGTAGTGATACCAACAAAACTGTGTTGGGAAAATAGGATTATCTTATCTCTAGCATTTTTTTCTCTGTTAAGATGTAGATGTAAGATGTAAACTAGTACTTTGTCATCTAAAGACCCACCTTAGCCAAGGCAGCATCTTTTTATGGCCTTAATCCCACAGTTAAGAAACTTGGCAGCCTTCATACATTCATTGTCTTGACTGAACATGCTAAGAACAGGATTAGGAAAACGAGTTATGAGCACTTTTGTTTGTTCCTCTGGGACAAATGACCTGTTGACTTTTATTTCTTGAGTTAGTTGGTGAATGGACCTCGCCCTGTATTGACTGACTGGGTAGGTCGCTCTATACAGGTGGAAGAAAAGCAGCTGAATATGCAGACAATGAATTTGGGTGTGGTTTCTCAGAGTTAAAAGATTGTCTTAGGGTTATGGGGTACAGTCATATTGTACGACACAAAACCTTGAACTGATGCAATGACACAGAATTTTTATTTCAGCTTTTATATATCTCTTTGACTTGCAGCTCTAACAGTTCTGAAGCAAAAATGGACCAATATCCATGTAAAATCAGCCTAGATGTAATCAATGTCTCCCTCTACTGTCTCTAAAGGACTATTGTTTGGTGAAACATTTTCACAATCCTGGTGGATTTCCTTTTGAATCAAGGGGAACAAGACATCTGGCTATGTTGCCCAGTGGCCCAAATATTCAGTATTAATGAAGACCTCAGCTGTGGCATGGAAACATAATAGATGAAAACCAGTTGCTACGTTGACCTTAAATGTACGATCAGCAGTTCCACAATAGAATTGTTATTCCAATATTTAATTGGAACGAGTACCAGGCAGTGCTTTAAACTGGGCCAGCAGAACACAAAATAAATAAAAATCCAAACAAATGCTCACAGATGTTGAGTATTTAGATGCGGTTTAGGCGGTGGACTCATTGGACTCAAAGTAGAAGGGCCTCACATCCCTGTTTCAGGCTGAACCCAACCAGACCCTGTGTTTGGACCCAGGCCTGGCTCCAGAGGGGGCCCCCGTCTCCTTTCACCTCTGAATCCCTCTTGGTCTGGCACCTCGCCTGAAACTTCTATGTATGGAACACAATGCTCTGGACAACACAGCTCCCAGGGTCACCTAAACCCCTCCACCACAACAAGGAGGTGATTGTGAAAGTCTGAGCTCAGGAGCCGGGCCAGTAGAGCACAAAATAAATATAAATCCATAAGCTCCTATGTGGTGAACGGAGCCAGCTGAGGTGGTTGAGGCATCTAGCCAGGATACCGAGCGAGGCACATCCAATTGGGAGGAGCCCCGGTGCAGACCCAGAAATTGCTGGTGGAACTGACTGGGAACGCCTTGGGATTCACCGGGTCAGCCTGCTGCCCCCACAATTGTAATTAATTAGATTTACTTTCACTTTTCATTTTTGCAGGAAAAGGTGGTGCTTGGATTTACTGAACAAGGCAGTAAATATTATTTGTCTCTGTTTTATAAATGTCAAACTTTCATATAGAAAATTGCAAGTTCAAAAACAAATTCCCTTGCTTTGATCAACATACTCAAACAGCACACACACTGTTCACTTCACAAAGTATTGGTGTGGCACAAATATTCTCCCTGATGAATGTTATTACTCTTTGGATGACACTTAAATGTTCTTTGCCCTCTGATGTGTATACTTGATACTTGCGGGGTCGCTGTGGGGAAGTGGAAGCCTGTCCTCACACAACCCTGCCTAGTCTCCTCCCTCTTTCCTCCCTCTCTCCTCCTTTTACTGCTGTGTCGCTGCGACCGTTGGCTGCCTTGTGAAATACATACCAATATTGGCAGTCGGGGCCAGGCTCTCAGCCAAACAACTCTGGGATAATGGTGGCCTGGTGCCAGCCCAGACGTGGTCCTTTGAGGGATCAGCAAGGGTAAATGTGGGGGAAATAGTCTCTCTGTCCTCTTGCTCCCTTCCTTATTCACTTAGAAGTAAGACAGAGTTCTTCCTCTCTCGCACTCCGACATGTACGCCCTCCCTCATTTCTAGACCAGGGTGAAAAATAGTTTTCCATCTGTCCTAATGTAACCTTACCTTAAGCGACCTCATCTTCGCTGCTGTTCTAATGGGGCTGCAAAGAAAGAGGAGTGATGACAAGGGAGAGAGAGTAAAATAAAAAGAGAGAAGGGTGGCTTTGTAGTTTTTCTGTAATCTGCAGCTACACTCAACCCACTCTCATTCTTGCTCTCTGCCAGTCCTATCACATGCTCCTGGATTGTTTACTTGTACCGATTTGGTATCTCTCCCTTAAACTAAGCTCCCTCCCTCCCTCCTCCCTTCTAGCCTGTCTCACCCGCCCACCAGTTGGTTCCTGGTCAGTGCGTGTGTGGTGATAGGAGCCAAGGCTGAGACGAAAAGGGGGGAGGACGACAGCCATTTTTCTCAAGATTTGGTGTTTTGTCGCCACTTTTGCTCTTGCATTCTTGCGCATCGGCAGCCTCACTTTCTCAGGACAACAGTGAGTATTTGACTTTGCAGACTCATACAGAAAAGCCATAATGATGTCTGGAAAGGCGGTTTGAAGGGGGTGAAGGAGAGACAGACGCCCCCCCGACCCCACTGGGACAGTGGCGGACGTGCAGCAATGATAATGAACCTTGACACAGATCTAACTGATAATCATTTCTAGAACTGCTGGATGTTTTTCATATAGAGAAGTTGCACGAGCATGGGGGGCTACAAGTCGACTAAAAAGAGACAATGAAGTATTTTGAACTTGATAATATTACATACAAGGATAAGAGCTAATTTAGTATTCCTAACCCAGATTTCTCCATTCATTTTCACAGCATGCTAATGTGTTTTCACAGCATGCTGGACTCTGCAGGAATAAAATGCCAAGATGCTCCCAAAGCTCCAGCTTGTCTTCACAAGGTTTAATGCGTCAACAGCATGAAGCATGAATGATATTCATCATTTCTTATTTGGAGGCAAACATTGTTCCATGAAATTCTTTTGGCTTTCTATAAACAAAAGATTTGAAGCAAACCGCTTCTGTTTTATATCAACTGGAGCTGTTTATAAAAAAAAAAAAAAAGACAGAGAAAGTTTGTTTTTCCCCCCGTCCTACTCAGGAGGTCAATGCGGACTCTTAAGTTGACTACCTGCCAATGTTCCGCCATGTTCACTTGCTGTGTGCGTGTGTATGTGTGTGTGTTAGGTTTAAAAAAAGGCACAGAAAGAAACACAAAAGGTCACACAAATGCCAAATATAGAGCAAAAAAATCTTTCCATAAAATTTGAATTTTATGGGAAAAAAAATTCCTTTAATTTTAGCCTTAAAACCAAAAGCAGTGAAATGAATATTTATCAATATGATCAACTTTCTTATGAAGCAATGCAAGACTAATGCAATGCTTTATTGCTTCTGTACATGTCATCGCCCCCCAGGTTCATCAGGGACTCGCTTGGTGGAAAAATGATTATACTAGAAGTTCTACCTCTAAATGGACTTAATTTCACTGTAGTGTAAATAACATTTAAAAAAAAAACGTCTGAATCTCTGTAAAATTGCCTTGGGAACTATTTTGTGTGAAATTATCAAAGTTTGCTTATATTTTTTGGAAGGGCATGCTAATGTGCACAAATCAAGACTAAACTAGACTAAACTATATTTATAGTCTTAATTTACTTAATTGAATTTCCCCTTTAAGTTACGTGCTAATACTATTAAGTGCTAAATGAAGGTCTAGGCTGCAGCATGGTTAACAGCTAGAGATAACAAAGAGGCCAGACTGAGGATAAAAGGCTTTGGAACTCATCCAGGCCACCTTTGATAAGACAATAAAGCACTTAATGAGATCTTTCAACTCACGGCTGTGGATAACAACACAAATTAACACAGTGGAGCATTACAGCCTGTACAACTACTTAATGGGGATGTTAATGCGGCCAAATGACACTGGAAAATAAGCTTCAAAGGGATGCTGGACTGTTGAAGAAGGGAGCAGAGGGGGATGAGGTCTGATACAAAAAGAGGTTGTGGTTTTATTAACTAAAAGCAATTACAGAAAACATTTCTACGGCCTTACTGGAGGCTGTTACCCTCTTAACCTGCTCAGTCAGCCCATTCTTAATTGGACTAAACCATTCACACAGGTAAGCACTGGGTAAAGCTATGCCATCCCACTGCATTCATGAAATAGATAATTGGGAATAACATTTTCAGCCATACTCTTATACCTGCCAGTTTACCTGAAGTAAACTCAATGGATATTCAACCTCATGCAACAAACACCCCTTCACTTTAGCCATCCCAGGTAAAGCAGCAAACACACTGCAAAGGTGAGCTATAGAACAAGGTGATGTTGGAGACATAGGGTCAAGTGAAAAGGTAAGAGGAGAACCCAGCCTTTTGTCACACAAACACGACTACTGTATGTCAAACGAGAATAAATAACCATTTACATGGTCTAAACTCTGCTTTATAAAACTTAAAGCACGGTGGATTTTAGATTTTGAGAGGAGACAAACATTATGTGTAAATGATGGACGTGTGGGTTCCTAATTGCCGTCTCTACGCTGCTGCCTTCACGTGCCCCTAACTGAGCTCGGACATCATAAATACATCTGTGCATGCATTCAAGTGCTTTTCTTCTCCACACTGACAACATGCAGCCTCTAATACAGTTATTTGTATATTTTCCTCACAGGTTTCATCATTCCAAACTGTTTTTTGTCAACAGCCCTTCTGACGTGAGGTAGCAGGGTCAACACAGGTGTTACTGATGATACTAACTAAGGTCCTGTTCCTCTGAAGTCCTACAGAGCAGAGGACCTGAACCCCGCTGGCTCAGTGAGGAGACTCTGCTGCACTTTACTGGGACAGAAGCTTTATTAATGTCATTAGAAACACCTGTGACTGCCCGCTACGTCGTCCTGCGTCTCCCAGTTTGTCACAGTGACCAGCTAAAGTCTTGTCAGTCCTCAGTCTGAGCTCCTCCTCAGTCTGCTCCTACCTGTTTCCAGATGCTTCTCAGATGCTTGACCGCAGGGCGCGTGGGGAGCCTCCTGGCCAGGCGCGCGACGGCGGCCCTGTCCACCAGCAGCGCGAGGATGGCGAGCCACAGTCACGGTGAGGAAAATGAAAACAGTTTAACGTTTAAACAAACGGGAGAGCCTGTTTGTCTGTCAGAAGAAGTCACTTCATGTTTGTGTTTTGTTTTTAAGCGACCGTGTGGGGAAACTGTTGAAACGCCCAAACCATACTAAGTCTTAGTCTAGCTAACATGAACCGCTAAGTGACTGAAGGCGTTGTGCCCTCGGGGTGAAAGGTCAAAGTTTGGGTGTGCTTCACTCGGAAGAATTTCTGTACAACTCTCAAAACTGAAATTAAATTACACATTTCCGTGCGAATGATATTTGGTTAAGTCTGACCGGAAAATACCTAAAATATGGCGAGTTGCCCATGTAGTTTTTCACTAGTTAAAAATCTCGGCCCTTCCGCGAACAACCACTAGATGGCGCTACTATCTCGGAACCCCAAAACCGAAAAAATCTACTACTACTACTACTACTACTAATAATAATAACAACAATCATAATAATCATAATAATAATCATAATCATGATAATGACAATAATAATAATAATAATAAATAAAGTGTTAACTTTGTATACTATCATAAAGCAAATCAAAGCAACCCACCTGCTGTGTCAGGGGAAATTTCACTTTTTCACTACTTTATTTTTGCCTAAATACAGTTTCTTTCATCTGAGGGTAAACACAAGAAACTGAATTCATCTACAGCGTTGGTGATGTGGGTCAAATGACATGATGGGGACTGATAGGTTCGACTGTGTTAAACAACAAATAATTACAGTAATTCGTGTTTTGAAATGGGTGTATTCTTTATTCATTAATTTGGATGGTGCTTACTTATGACACTCATACAGAGCCCACACACTTCAAAAATCACTCCTTCATGCATTTAATATTATGGGAGTAAATGTCTAAACGATAGCAATACTAGCTGAGTGGCAGTCCTGGTGCACACATCAGTCTCAAACACTGGGAGCCCCTTTCTCAAAATTTTCAAAGTATCCTGGGAGAACTTTACACTCTGATCAATCCAGATATTCCTCTGGCCATTATTTTCACTCAAACAAGTTGTTTAGGAAAATGTGGTCTATTGGTAATAAATTCCAAATAATATAGTCCTTATGATAACAAACTGCTTGAAAATGGGTTTTATATATACTTTGCATAGAGTGAGAGCTAGCTTTTTTTTTCTTTATCTATCTTTAATCTAACACATAATGTATGTAGAAATAAAACTCGGACAACCTGAAGGCTATTTCAGGAAAGTGGCCTGTCAGTCGTGGAGTTTAACCAGCAGATGGCGCTGTTGTCTTTGATCAGCTCATGTAACATAGATGACCATGAGACACAGACACTAAAGGCATCAATGCAATCAAGCCTCAAGGCCGCTGTGGTTGATCATGTGTAGCACACATGAAAATAATTAGCTAAGAGAAAAGTAAAGTGCATTGTAACAGTGCAGGCCGATTTAATAATTGCTGAAGATTGACAGTTGGGTCCAGCGTGTGGAATAAAGATTTGCAATGTTTAGTCTTGACTCACGATGTCCATGTTCTTGTCCCACCAGAGGTGTCTGAGACGATTGACATGTCTCAGCCGATGTACTGGGACCGTCTGGACACGCCTCTGCCTGACAGACCCTACAAAGATGTGCTGACTGCTGCTGACAAAAGCCTGAAACAAAAGGAGAAGGGACCTTGGACCCAGCTGACCAAAGAGGAGAAGATTGCCTGTGGGTTTCAAACTGCTGTGGCGAGGCTGCCTCCCAGGGCTTGGAGCAGGACTAGACTTGCCTTCAGAGGCGGTCCTTTTGGCATCCGTCCTGCTCCATGACCTTTGCTTAGAAACTGGTGGTCAAATCAGCTGACTGTCGGGAACTGTTGTGTAGTCAGCATTTTCTAGAGAAGGAGCAACATGATGCCCTGAGTTGAAATCTGTCCAAACTGTATCAGTGCCCCTGATGTTAACTACACACCTTTTTAAAAGGCATGGTTGGGTAGTCATGTATGCACATCTTGGAGCCTTGCTCTGGTGCTGGACACACGGGTCAATTAAATATGGGCTTCACTCTTTCAGCGCTGAAATGATTAGTCAGTTGACAGGCTTTTATAAGCTGTGATAATTTATAAAAAAAAGAAAAAGAATAATCAGTCATTCTCATTTCCTTGTTGCTGTCCCCTCCTTCAGTGTATCGGCTGATGTTCTGCCAGACCTACCCAGAGATGAAGCAGCCAACAGCAGAGTGGAAGACCGTCATGGGCGGGATCTTCATCTTTATGGGCATCACCGGCCTGGTGGTGCTGTGGCAGACGTACTACGGTGAGCCTGGTTACTCTCCTATTTATTTGAATTTGTCACTTTGGTCATTGACAGCACACACCCAGACTTTCCTGCTGGTAACTCCTTTTCCGTAGACCCCCTCACTGAAATAGGACAAGTCCCTCTGGAGCCTTGGAGAGATAACCAGCTGTTATTGTAGTCAGGTGCAACTAGCCTGTCTCTTATCACCATGACTTTTTTTTTTGTTGCTGCTTTGTGTCATTGTCCCTTGCCTCTCACAAGTCTTTAAAAATCACCAGACCGCATCTTCAGTTCTTCAGTGACTAGCTTATGTAATGACAAACTGTATTTATGTACAGACATGTTTTTCCGCTGTCTGTACCATTCAAATAATTCAACTGCCATGTCCCTCCTTTCCTGGTTTCTCCAGTCTACCCTGCACATCCAAGGACCTTTGACAAGGAGTGGCAGGCCCAACAGGTAAAGAGGATGCTGGACATGAGGATCAACCCTGTCGAGGGCTTCTCTGCCAAGTGGGACTATGAGAAGGGCCAGTGGAAGTAAAAATAAATAAATAAATAAATAATCTCCATATAAATGTAGGATTGAGTTTGACTATTGTACCATAACCACTAGAAAAATGGAACCAATGCAGTAATGGCTTAAATCAGCAGCTTCTCAGTCACCATAGCCAACTGCCAGGGTAATAACTGTCCGTCCTGTTGTGAGCATTTGATTAAAAGTGTTGCTTAACTCTTTGTCCACTTGTTTCTGAGAAATTATAATGTGGATTCTGTGCTCAGCCAGCAACCTGGTTTGCCTCTAGTTGGTATGTTGGCTTTCAAGGTTATAAGATATGACTTGAAGAGCAGTCTCCGTGAAATGAGACAAGACATGTTTTTTAAAGAGAAGGATAATCTAATCTTACAAATTTCTAAACAATACTTAACAAAGTGAGTATGAAGTGTCTAAACACTTCAAAGTTTTTTCTCTTGATCAGATCTAATGACCTTTAATTGCACAGGCAAATCCCATTTTCTGTATCTGTTAAGGACTCATTCTGGGCATGAAATTAAATTTCATCTGAGTGAATTCTGGTTGGAAGTCTCCTGAATATTTAATAGCTTTACTTAATGGGTAACTTTTCATGGTTGCCCACTTCAACACACACACCATCCAAGACTCTGGAAAAGAAACCACAGATTCAGTGAATCTTCCAGCATGGTGTTTATTCTGTTCAATGTAATCTAAAATTTTACAGTGGCATTCTAAGACATACAAACGGACCACTGGACATCGCGTCATAGTTGCAGCTTTTAATTTTGTACTCTCTAAAGCCAACAAGAATACACCAGGAAAAAAAAAAACTTCTTTTGAAAATAATTTCAGTTTACATTTTGCCTAGCAGTGGTCCCCAAAAAACGAAACAAAACACAATGAATAACAATTCACGTTAATGCAAAGATGGAGTTTAAGGCCATTTGAGGGGGCACGAATATGCTTTTTACACCAAATATAAATAACGTTTCAAAGCCATCAAAGTTTCAGTTTTTTTTCTTAAATATGTCACTAAGCTAGCATACTATTCTAATCAGTTTAAATAACTAGCATATATATAGGGTCGTGCCAATGCTGTTACGATTCCTCCTTTGTGCCTCCAAGAACATTTTTGCCATACAGTAAATTCACACGCATGCATACACACACTCACATAGGAGTAGGAAGGGAACTTGTTTCTGTGAGAGGGCCAGACTGCAGAGAAAAGCCTGCGAGCAGCTTCTTGGTGGGGCATACACTAGAAAAATATATATACTGTACTGGAATGTATCAGAGCAGACCTTGGCTAGTACGATAGTGTGCTCAGAAACAGAAGCATTTAATGGATATTAGTTGGTATTCATCTGAATGCGAAGTTTATCTTTGTTCCCAGAAACCCTAACAAGAAAATGAAAGGACTTTGCCCTCACAAAATGATACCTAACTACATAAAGAAGAAAAAGAGAACAACAGTTACCCCAGACCCAAAGAGCATTTAGGTAAATGATTCTGTGAACAGAAATATGAAAGTAGAATTAGCAGAGCCCTAGAGTGCACTATTCAAATCAACAATGATGAGAGAGAGAGAGAGAGAGATGATGAACAGAGATGAGTCCTGCTCTGCAGCCGGAGGCACAGCTGCTGGCTGGACCCCGGGGCTGATAACAGACTAATGGATGTTTTATGCATAGAGACCGAAAAGAAAGGTTCCCATCCAGGCCAGCAATTTTTTTCACAACCTCATTTGAAGTTTAATCTCTGGTTTCACCCTGCTGAACCCAGAGAATTTCAACTATCCAATATTAAGGTTAAATGGTGCATTTAAACTGAGCGCTCCTCCCTACAGGTTATTAAATACAGTAAGAAAGGTTTTGCTGTTTTCCTGAAGGAGTGTTGGTTTGTGCAGGATTTTGAATCAGAAAATGGCAGCTGCCTTTCCTGCTGCTCTGACTCTAGATGCTGCCATGCCTGCAATATGTTTTTTTTTTTGTGATGTTATCAATGGCATTCAAATATTGCTTGTAAATAAGTGAGGAAGGCATGGCGTAATATGCACAGTTGAAACTCAGTACATATCTGCAGTGTTTTTGGGTGGAGGCAGGATTATTTATTTGGAATCAAGGTTGACGCATTGGAGGAATGCTGGGAACAGGGAGTAGTCTCCTTCCCTCTGTTGTCTTCTTCTCCCACCCACCACCCCCCCTTCCTTCCCACCAAATTAATTGAGCTGCCAGTTTGCGGAGCGTGACGCCAAAACACCAGGCGACAAACATCCGTCTGACTGACACCACGTTTAAATTAAAGATGTTCAGAATCTAAGACAAGGCCTCTTCTTCCTGTCTCCTGTGGACTACGTCTGACAGGCAGGTGTGTACGTTAAAAAGTGTGAGTGTGTGTGTGTGTGGGTGTGTGGGTGGGTGTGTGTGTATATGTGTTTGCACATATCCCTACTTCTAGGATCGTGTACAGGTGGCTCCCCTATATGTGATTCTCCTTGGTTTATGTTTAAACACTGAGTGGTGGTTTGTCTAATAGCTCTTCCTTATCAGCCACTTTGAGGAAGTTGCTCACAGAAGCAGGTCCT
>OMLB01019176.1:40485-50581 GCA_900302555.1 Myripristis jacobus
CCCAGCCAGCAGCCACTTCCTGAAGCTCTCCTGAGCCTTCCTGCCCTCTGCCGCCGCGTCCTGCCCGTAGATCTCGGCAAAGCGTTCCTGTCAAACAGAGAGAAAGAAAGAGGGTTGGCCCAAATGCAAAGGTTCTTGCTTATGATTTTGAATGTGTTAAAAAGAAACACACACACACTCCCCAAACAGCCACATGCAGATCAAAGAGCAAGGTGGATTCCCTCTTGAAAGGTTCCCGAGTTTCATACCAGCAGCCTTCTGATAAGCCGCCCACAGCTGGCTATCCATATGACTGTCACAACCCACATAGCCACATGTGGAAATTTCCACCCATCACTGCCAGCATACAGGTAGGCCACATCATAGCCAAAAAAACACACCGAAAGCCACCAGCATCGATCATGTGCACAGTAACAACAACGGTGCTAATTGATTAAAGGAAAAATCCACATCATTATCAAACTCTGAGGCCGGAACCCGAGTCATGGCATCTCTCGCTGTTAACCCCGCACCCCGCCCCCCCGGCATCCTATCAGCTCTGCGGCATCGCATTCGCTGTTCACATTCTTTCCCACCGTTGTCCTCGCTCTGCCAAAAAAACACACGCCCCCGCTTCACTTCCTGGAAATGATTTCTGCACAGCACATACACACACACACGCAATTCATTATGTGGCCACAAGGAGGGGCCAGTCCACATAACTTGGGGCCTTTATCACATTTATAGATTATGATACTACCTGCCTATGCCTGTGTTAATGTTACCTTCACAAGTCTGAGGGCAGCTTCAGCTCATTAAATTTACATGTTCTGGAAAGCCAATACTTACACTTAGTTGCAAAGGAACTAAAAGCAAATCATTAAGCATTCAGTCTGCAAATTCACTGAAACTGAATGGGAAATGAGTGGGAAATGACTAATTCAGTTCTTGAACAGCCTGATTCTTAGTCAGTGCTGCAATCAATAGTCAAGACAGAAGGTCCTTTATAGGGCAGGGGGGCTCTTACTGGAATTGATGTTGCGAGAGAGAGAGAGAGAGAGAGAGAGAGAGAGAGAGAGAGAGTGGGGGGTGACTAAGAAGTAAACACTGAAGCAGACAGAATGCTGAGCGGCATTCTGCTGCAGGAAAACTGAAATGGTAATAAAGAAGGTAATTTCAACAGTGTTCAAGGAGTTTACAGCTGTGTCAGAGGAACTTCACAGCCATATGAATGGCACTGATGCCAAAAGAAGAAAGAGTTGGGTGGTGGGGTTGGCAAAGATAGAGTGAGGGTGAAGGGAGGAGTGTGGAGGCGTAGGGCTTTCATTCCTGAGGCATTTCAGACATTCTTGTTGGATTACAGAAGTAAAACTGAACAATGGAAAGGTCACTGTTCACAGGAAACTTGTGCACAACAAGGGCCAACATTTTCTTTACACAGCAATATATGTCAGTGTGTGTGTGTGTGTGGTTGTGTTGTGTGTGCACGCAAACAGTCATGTGTGTGAGGATATGAGCTGTGTGCTAATCAGGATTTCCGAGGAAATGAGTCTTGGCTGTCGTGGTGTCAGGTTCTTAGAATAAGGGGGGCGTGAATGTGCTGGCGGAAGATAAAGTGATGAGCTCACAGAAAAGTGCTGTGGCCTCAACTAGAAACTTACCAGGTCTTGCCTGTCCTGACTGAATTCAATCACATTTAAGAAAGGTCAAAACAGCATGACTAGGGTTTAGCTTTAACATCGGCATAAATTGGACCCACTACTGGTACCTGCAAACGCTTTGTTGGAGGCAGGAGATGTACTCTGAAGTCATTATTCTCACTTTTACTCTTCACGCGCCTCTTTGGCTTTGTAGGAAAAGTATGGAGGCTACTTATCATGCTGGCCAGTCTTACAGTAGCTCCATTCATTCATGATTCAGCTCTCAGCAAACAAATACACTCCTGCTGTAAAATACATGGCCAAGTTGGCTGGCAAACATTCTGGAGGACCTTTATCCCCATTTTGTACCAAGTGTGTGTCCCGCAGGATTACTGGGATCTGAGGAATGTAAATACGGCGGATAACTTGGTGCAACACAGAAGCTGCAGGTCAGGAAGAGTGCTCACAAGAGGCCTCTTCCCCTCCCACAAAGTGCAACCGAGGTAAACATTTCTCCCTGAACTCACTTCAACGCAGTCACCCTGTTCCACCCCGTTCATTCCACATCTGTGACTTCAAATTCTCTGGAGCGGCGTGGCCTTACAATCATAACCTCTGACCCTCTTTATCCTCGTGAGATAGTGTGCGCAATCAAAAAGACACTGATAATTTGGATATGCAGAGACCAACCTATAAAACGGAAATATTTGTCTTCTCGTCACCTTGACTATGAACACATACTAGAGTGACACACTGAGAAACTTCCACTGAGATGTTTGTTAACCATAAACCATGACTAAAACAGCTGTTTGTCATTTAATCAATGCTTATGGGTTGAAAAATAAGTGTGGGAAATGATCTATAAGGTCACCCAAAAAGTCCCCAAATACCACCCAAAATCTCAAAACTGAACTTTGGTACTGAGTTGAGTTATATAGTTACCTGGGTGTTTTATGAGTCAACATGGTGGTAAAATATTCTCATTACTTGCTATGTGCTCACCTAAGCTGCTAATCCACAGTAATGTATTTCTATTTTTCCATTCACTTTCATAATGCAGCAAATCAGCTCCAAAATTACACTTTTAACACATAAATGAACGTGAACAAAACAGATTATGCGAAAAAACAAAGCAAAACAAAACCTAATAAGTCCTGCTACCTATTTTTCTTTTCTATATAATGATGATTATTTGTGAAAGTACCATCATGTTGCCTCTTCCCAGTGCAACGTTACTATGTGGAAGTTTCTGGCAGACACTACCTGTCGAGTCACCTTTCCTATTCAAATTGGAAAATAACATGAAAAGAGACATTTTATTTCCACAAAACATGGGAACCAGGACTTGTTTTTTTTATATTGGCACTGGCTGCTTATTTGGTGCTTATTTAAATGTTACAACGTGTTATTTCTGGAGCCATTTTTGTCGCGTTATGGAAGTGAATGGAGTGCGGAGGGGGGACCACAGAGCAGCTAATGAGGATATTTCATCACCATTTGGACTCATAAGACCCAGGTATACCCTAGCAAGGTTCAGTTTTGCCTTAAGGATGGCCATGCATGAGGGCTTGTGAAATGGAAACCAACTCAACACTGATACAGTGGTTATGAGGATGAAATGCATTATAATAATACAAAGTCATTCTCGTTGCTTAATACTGTCTGTCAACTTTGTACCGCAGCCTTTTCAGACGTGCGAAAGTAAGGGAAAGGCAAAACATGGCCGGTTTGTTCCTTTTCACCTCATTACTGACACTGTGACTGTGGCCCGGCTGTGACAGCTTGCAGAGCAATGACAGGAATGTGGCTGCTGTGAACAAACTGCAGAGGCTTGTGAGGATGACTGATACCTACAAAACAGACATGTCAGGGCAAATCTCCAATACAGAGGGCAGGTAGCCTGGCATCAGTCGTAATGATTATTTATTAGGATAATAGCAATTAGTGGGAAATATCGGAACTGTTTCTCTGAGAGCAAGCTGTCAGGTCTGTAGTCGTAGGCCAGCCTCAGATTCAATACATGGAAGTTAGAGCAGTTCAAGTCCAAGTTAAGAAGTATGACACCACTAAAACTAGCTTTAATATAAGCTCACATGTCCGTTCTTTTGTTTACCATGCAGCTACAGTCAACTGTTTGCATGCCTGGAACACATGCAAAACAAAATAGTACAGCTTGCCTTGGAGATAGACCTTATGGTCCTCAGCTTTGATCAGTTTTTCTGAGACCAAGTATTTGCATAAGTGCTTGATGACAGGCGTGGCTGTCAATAACACAAACGAGAAGTCATATGATGACAAAGACAAACACACCTCCCTCCATTTCCATTCCACTCTTCTCCTTGTTTACCCATTTGATTCTTGTGGTCGTAAAAATGTAAATTGTGTAGTAAAGAGATTTTTATCAATCAGTTCTCACGGTACCTCCAGCAACCACTGAATACTTGCCTGAACCTGTCTCTGCTTCTTTCACACACACGCACACATACACACACACTGACAGAATGCACCAGCTGTTATTGCACAGAGATTGCACCTTACAAAACTGGGAGTTGCCCACAGGCAAACCACTGCATACAGTGACCTCCTGATATCCTAAAAGCCTATTTGAGTGGGTTTCTTACCTATTTGCTCTCAATTAGATTCATCATTTAACTTTAGCTGCTTCGAGAAGTGGCTGCCTCGCTGACAAGTTAAAGCTGTAACTTGTGTTTTGCCCAGCACTGGAACAAATCTGAGGGGACTTGCTGGTGTAGTTTGTCGTTTCATTACAACAGAATGCCTGAGGGGCCCTTTAATTTTTTTCTTTACATGCATTACCGTTTACAATGTACGTATCTCAAGGCGGCACTGTTGATTTGACATGCTCAATCTCCTGTAGTCCCACCTGGCAGGTAAACCCTGTCTTTATCTCCCTTACACCTCGCTCTATCCCTTTACTTTTCCCTTTCACACGGTCACACCTTTTTTTTTCTTTATCTCCTCTTGGTTCCCTGGGGAAATCAGGTGCTAAGCAGCAGACTGAAGGAGAGGGCTCAAGAATGTTTTCTGGCCATGTCTGCTTTTTTTTTTTTTTTTGGTCTTAAACTTTCTCTGTTCTTTATTAGCCAGGGAGTCTAGAAAAAAAAACGGATGGGGGGGATTAGCTCATGAAAGCAAGTGGTGGGCTAGAAAGAGAGAAGGGGAAAGAGAATGAGAGAAGGCAAAGGGGCACAGGGAAGGAGCTTCAGCACTGGGTTGCCATGGATACTAGAAAGCAGCTGATTAGTGTGTGTGTGTGTGTCTGTGTCTGTGTGTGTACGTCCATCTCAGCTGCTGATAAACGGTCAGACACTACATGTGGCGAAAAAGTATTTTAACAAATCATTAGCAGTAGCTTTCCATACATCAGCTTTGTCACTGTCGTGTTGCTTGGTGTTGCACCATAACGAGCAAACTCCCCCGGTGGTGAAACTCCTGACTGAGCCACAACCAGATCAGAACATCGATGAACACCTCACATCCTTTTCCTTGTTAGGGAAAACAGGGCTGAAGATGGATTGAAATTCAATACTACTGGAGGTGCCCCGAGTCAATATTAGCAAGCCTATGCGCAATCATATGTATATCATCTGCATGCCACAGTGCTGGAGGAGGTGGCTGGGTGTGAGACTGTAGAGACGGCCAAATTGATTTCTGTGATTTATATCTTTTACTCGAGAAATTAAAACGAAAGTGCTTAGGCTAAGTAGTTTACTGTCACTTTTACTTCACTACATTTTGAAAATTAAGTGTACACTTCAACTCTGCTACAATTTCCCTGACTACCTTTGTTACTCGTTACAAAATATCAGGCCTAAGCTGGACCCATTCTGACCTGCCATAACACAGTGTTCATGATTTAGCCTCAAAGGAAATCGGTGCTTTCAAGAAGAAACTCTGGTATTTTCCGCCATGGGGTATATCAAGGAAGACAGCATCCATTTTCATCCATAAACGGCATGTTGGCAAAATTTTATTGGTGATGCGCTGACGTCCGAGTTCCCCTGAAAGCAGCATGAGCGGAGCTTTTTCTGCTCTCCACTGCTGCCGGCTCCAAAATGTTTTTGTGTCTTTTCATTCCTTAAGCAAAACACATCTCTGTATTTCTCCTATGATTAAAAAAATTGTAAAGTGTTGCAATTTTTTGTGTATTTTTTTTTTTTAAATTTTTTTTTTTACAGAAGCTGGCTTTCAATCATTTTCAATAAATATGTGAACAAAAAAGGCTTTTTTATATTAAGCACAATTTCCTTGTACTTTTGAATACTTAATTACACTTAAGACCAGATATTTTAGGACTTTTATTTAATAAGTTTTGTTTTGAGTGACTTTCACTTTTACTTCAGTTGCACTCGGATACTTTAATATGAATTTTGATTACTTTTTAGACTGTTTTTGACAGCTCAATCAATCAATCAGTCAAGCTTTATTTATGTAGCACCTTTCATACAAATACATGTACCACAAAGTGCTTCACGCAGTAAAACATTAAGTTCACACTTAGCACATTTTTTTCTGTGTTTGGTTTTGTCAGTGTCATTTGGCTGAGGCTGAATTTTGAGGCATGGAGGCAGATCTATCAGTACAATGGATGAGCTGGTCTCTTTTCAGTTAAAGAGAGCCCTTTTATCTCTTTGTCTCTATGTGGATACTGCAACATCTGATCTAGACAGCTCCTTTTCACAGACAGAGAGCTCTTTCTGGCACCCCACAGGACACATGATGAGGCTGGAAACTGGGTTCCCAATAGTCAAATGGTGACTAAAGCCACGAAGGGAGAGGATGCTTCCATTCAAGCACAGAGAGGGATCCAGAAGGTTCGGCATAGCTAACCAGCAAGTCCTCTGTTCCGGTAGATAGCTGACAACGTCTCTGCCCTGGCTGGGAACACACACACTCACTCAGGCACATAGAGGCCTCTTTGAGTGTGTGTGCACAGCACTCATTCTGACTGGCAATGACATAAACAAGCTGAGCTGACCTGCTTTGAACCAGTCCAGGCCAGAGACTGGGACAGACTGACCAAGAAACGAAAGTGGAAAGTTACTGAACCTGTAGGTGGTCATGCTGGGTTGGGAAGGGGAGGGGGGCATCACCGGAAAAAAACAGAAAACAGAAAACAAAAAGGAGCATTTTTCTGGGATGAGGCTTAGCGATGTGGAGCTACTCTGGCAATCTGAGATATGAACTGTGATACACACCCCCATCTTCGGGCCCACACACACACACACACACACCCAGACTGTACCCTGGGCATGTTTTGAATTCCCTTTCCTCGTGTTGTGAGGCTCTCAATGTGTGTGTGTGTGTGTGTGTGTGCGTGTGTGTGTGTGTGTGTGTGAGTGAGTGTGAGAGAGAGAGAGAGAGGGAGCAGAGTGTGCTGAGTCATAATGAAGGCAACACACGGCCCCTCCGCGACCGACTGCTGACCTTAGAGAGCACAGTGCTGTTGCTATAGTAATCAGTAGAGTTGCAGGGTTACAGTAAGCCACTGAATGGGTGGGGAGTGAGTGTGTGTGTGTGTGTGTGTGTTGGGGGGTACCTTTTAACCAGCAGGGCTTCCTAGACTAGAAATAAGACAGGATTGTGTCTTTATGATTCTTCCTGGAAATCCTTTATCCTGATTCAAACTCCAGTGAGTAGCTGCTTTGTGGGACAGATCCTAAATACAACAGACTATTGTAATTGTAAACATGGGCTGAAAGACACATAAGGTCAGGTGATGCCGGTCTGGGTTTGAAAACAGTAAAAGGAGGGAGGAAATACATGGAGGGGAGGAAAAAGGTGTTGAGGAGTGTATGTGAAGCCAATGACCGACTCCTGGCGCTCCCTGAGAGTCACAAGGAGAAGTGTTAGTGCAGGTCAAATTGACGTGTACTGTCCTAATTGTAGCTGAGTAACGCTTCCTCACAGTTGCAACATTTGAGATGTGCACATATGAGCTCACACACACACACACACACACACACACAAGCATAATGTCCCTGAGTCCAGAGCACATCATACCACACGTCAGCCACGGTGTTTTTGTTTGTTGAGTAAATATCCTGATAACGACATCAAACCAGTGTATGTGTGTGTGTGTGTGTGCCTGACTGATGAAATAAACAGTGATGAAGGGAAGCAGTGCTTAAGGCCCATGAGACACAGTGAGGTCATTCAATCTGGTGTGTATAAAGGTCAAAGTACTGTGTGTGTGTGTGTGTGTGTGTGTGTGTATGTGCTGTGACCTCTGCCTCGCATCGTGACTAGTGGTCCATTAGTGGATCATGGGATCACAGTTGGATCAAAGACCCAGCTGATCACGACAGAAGAGATTTCAGAAGAGCATTTTTGAGAGGGAAAGACGTGGATTCGCAGATGTGGACTGTGTGTCAGATGGCAATAAGGCCGATCTTTTTAAACACCTCAAAAGAAAGCAGCCCAAAGAGCATGCCGAAAGGGAAACTGGAAGGAGATCTGATGTGAGGGCATCAGCCTCAGCCACACAGCATACAAAACCAGAAAAAAAAAAAAACTCTAACAAAGGCTTTTGAAAAATGACACTCCAGCACAGCACTAGAATGAGGTAACAGAGGTGGTAAGGTGTTACCTGGCTGAGGATATGATTCCCACAAAAATGGTAGAAAATGAAACTGTTAATTTGCGTTACGAGTAACAGCTAATATTCTTTGAACAACGTCATGGTTGTCCACAAGACTGAAAATTCACAACATCTAGTGTTTAAAGAAGGAGAACATGACCAACTTCTTAAAACAATGTTAGCCGGGGGGAAGTCCACCTTAATGTCAGGAGGCTAACAGTTAGCATTCGGAGCATCCAGCCAGTATCCAGCACTCGGTAACAATGAGAGGAAGACAGCACCACTACTGTCCTACAGAACAGCTAGGGGGTCAGGGAAATAATACCACATTTTGCAATATAGGTGAACTACCCCTTTAACAGCTGTTTTTTTGCTTTGGTTGCTTAGTAAAAGCAAAACTACACTACAAAATTACACTGTGAATGGCTGGTTTCTTTATCACTGTCCTCATTATTACCATTAGTTCCATCCCCCACCTCCTCTTTTCTCCGTATGACAAATTATCAGCCAGGGCATCTTCAGGAACAAGGGAGTCATGCTCAGTGCCAGAGCCTCCACATGACTGGACTGAGGAGGCCGTGAGGCAGAGCCGAGCGCTCAGACAGGCTGCTTCCAGTAAAGCTCAGCCACATACAACAACCTGCCCAGGTAGATTATACTATTACCTACAGGCATTTAGCTGAAGCACTGATCCAAGGCGGTTTACGAAAGGAGTGTGCGAGTAGAATATGCCACAATTTGCGGGTTACCAAAACAAAGTATAATAAGTAGCAAGAGCGAGGGATGGATAATGTGATGCCACTGTGAAGGCAGTGAGGTTGGGCGAAATGGGGAAATCAAAACCACTTCTAAAGCAAAAAAATAAATAAATAAATAAAAAGGCAGCTTAGCTAACAGACAGGAATATGAAAATGTGTCCGCCGTGGAACAAAAAATATGGAAAATATGTCACTGCTGCCTGAAGAGGAGTGTATCCATTCGCAACGCACTGCTTAAAATGTGCATGTATCATATAGCCATACTAACTGTTCCATGGCTTATGATGGCAATTTTATATTTGGAGCTGTTCGCTTGGATAAATTGGCCTCATTTTTTTTTTTTTGCACTAGATGTGGCTCTTCCCCCCCACTTACTTTTTGACAGTGCTTGGAACAAGAGAAGGACAGATGCTGGTGTTTTGAATGAGGCAGAGCTTTATAAAGCACCAGCTATAAACACTTGATGATATTTGTCACCCTTCCTGTGTTCTTCCCTCGCAGGCCCCTTAAGGACAACTGGAGTCCAGCCAGAGCTAAGTTTCCCTTTCAAAAAAAAAAAAAAGATGCTGTACAAAGCCTCATATCCTCATATCTTGCATTGTAGATTTCATCCTTCGCTCATTAAAGACAAACAAAAAAACCCTAACGAGTATCCAGGACATGGATATGGGCCTTTATAAAGCCTCATATCCGCATAACTTGCATTGTAGGTGTCATCCTTCAATCATTAAGCTGCTTCTCCATTCCTGGCCTTACCGTTGCCTCCTGCAGACACTGAGGGGTGATGGGGGAGGCAGGATGCTGGTTAAAAAGTGATCTGAACTGTAACAGACAGTGCCAAGGAATGAAAAGGAGTTGAAAAATGAGGAAATTGAATCATTAAACCTCCCCTAGGTGGTGACACTTTCTGGTGTTTGTGCCAACTCCGATGTGTCCGTATGTGCCCCTCTCCTTTTGGGCCTTGGAGTTGGCAACGTGTGTGTGTGTGTGCGCGCGTGTGCACGTGTGTGTTGAGCTGTTGGTGAGGCCATGAATTAAAGAGGAGATTAATGAGTCAGGACATGGAGGCTCAGACTCTCAATCTGTTCTCTGCCCCGCTCTGGGGGCTCCGTCTCTCC
>OMLB01019177.1:0-13074 GCA_900302555.1 Myripristis jacobus
TTGTGTGTTTGTTTGTGTGTTGTTGTGTGTTTGTGTGTGTGTGTGTGTGTGTGTGTGTGAGGGAGGGAGGGAGGGAGGGCGATGCATAAGGACAAGAGAGAGGGGATAGATTGAGAAAAGGAAGAGACTAAAAGACTATATTTTTTCAGCCAAGAGTCTCAAGTGTCTTAGCAAAAGCTGAATGCTGTGTTGGCACGAATCTGTTTGAAAGAAAAGAAAGAGAAAGAGTTTCTTGATCTTATGCGAAGAGTCAGTTTGTGTTCGTGGGTGTCTGTGTTGTGCTGAGAGGCTTTGAGCAGCTGGACTACAAGGAAAAGGTCTTAAATCTCCCATCCAGGCCTCTCTGGACTTACTTTGGTTAATGAGAAAGATTTAAGAGAAATTACAGAATAATGCTGCATGCATTTTGTTCTGAGCTGATTCAGTCTGCAGGGGTGACATCTATTCCACATGTACCCTGCATCTATTGCATTGTCTATATAATACATTGTCTATATTATATATAATTCTATATCTACAATATCCTGCATCTATTCTGGACCTGTCCTGCATCTTTTCCACATCTATCCTTCATCTATTCTATTATCTATCCATCTTAAATCCACATTTTTACAGCATCTACATCTGCATGAGGCTGAGGGTGATGCCAGTGGATATGAGTGGGAGGAGTGCCACTGTGTCAATCAATGAGAAAGCATGGTTTCTAAGTGGAAGTAGGATTTGTGGCAATAAGAGGGTTTAAAGGGATGATAAACTAAAAAAATACAAGACAATATGAAAATGTTTCCTATCATGCCATATCATCTCTAGCAGCACTAGTCTCAAAAAGTGAGATATTTCCCTTTGTTGGACAGTTGGCTGGTCTTACCAGAGGAGCGACTGGTTTCAACAGTAACAGCAGACTAGTGAAACTAAAGCCCACCAAGACCTTAAGGAATGTATTACTGTAGAAAATTCAGCCATTGTAACTGTGTTTCATTACAGTTACTGACTTCCAGGAGCTCTCAGATATTGGTGGATAATGAGGGTAATACTCAAGAATAGCACTAAATAATAAAATTCCCATTTTCATATGGGTTTACCATCACTGTAAGACTTGTTAAAGTTATATTTTAGGAAGGATGATGCGTCCAAGTGTTTGATGGCAGAGGAGGGGGAAGCGGAGGAGGAAGTGATGGGCTTGGTGGTGAGATAGAGCCGAGTGTCATCAGCATAGCAGCGGTGCCATGAGTGTATATGCAGCAAACTGGAAGGTGGTGACAAATTAACCTTGTTGGACACCTGGAATAATGACTGATTTGGAATTATTGATGTGAATAAGTTGTGTGTCACTGAGGTAGAACTGGAACCAGGTCAGAACCACCTCATGAAGGGTTGCTGAAGTTAGTTATGGAGCAAAAGGTCTTTGGGGAGGAATGGGCGATTTGAGATGGGGCTGTAATGGATGGGAATGTTAGGACCAAGTCCAAACTTAACAGAGTGAAACTCTCTTGCATTAACATTGCATTTCCTCTACATCTGTCTTAAAGGATGAATGTTTCTATCATTAATCCTATAATGGCCGCAAGAGTGGAAGCGGTCAGTTGTTCTCTATTTGCTGACACTGCTCCTCCTCCAAGCTCATCTTTCCACCAAGCAATTTTTTAAGCAATGCATTTGACAACCAATTTAAGGTTCTGACACAGGCTATACCTTGAAGCGAAATAGGTTTCACAGACAACATGATTTAGAGAGGCTGGTAATGACTCTGTTAATAGTTTCTAGTTCCTTATTTCTGGTAAATGTCTCCCACTGCCCATCTATCATGCATTTCTCGCCATTCAATAAAACAATTTCCGTTGCAGTGGACTGTTTCAAAAGTTCTGGAGCAGATAAATGGAACAAAACATTGCTGACAATTAATTGCAGGGAGCAGAGCGTTAATGTAGAGGAGCCTAAATGCCACTCGAGGTGGCTGCATCTGCTGTGGAAGATTGTATGCATGAGTGTGTTGTTATGAGTGAAACTATATGGGTTTCTCATAATGCTTAATACTCTTTTACCCCATCATAACCTACAATTATAACAGCATTTCACTCCGTTGTTTGTTTTTGTGTAGATTTACATCAAAACACTAGATTCAAGACAGACATTTACAATTTTTACGTTAATTGTAAGGGTCGTCTTGGCATGAACCATAGAGCTTCTGTCCTTCCTCAGCCTCATGCTTAACACTGGTAAACAAAGTGATGTGCCCTCCCATTTCAAACTGCATAGACTGCACAAGATCTGAGTTTCAACATCAAAGAGGAACAGCGATGACAGAGCACCAGATGTCCCCTCTCTCGCTACCCTCCTTTCTCAATCCCTCCACATCTCTTATCTTTCCTTCTCCCACCCTTTCCGTCCTTCTTCCCTCTTTCTTTTCCCGCTGTCTCCTCCCTCTGCCTCTCTCTTCACTCCGTCTTGTTCCTGTACTTCTGTCTTTCTAAAGGAGAAAGGAGGAGGAGCAAACATCTGGCCATGTGTCTCATTTGCTCTCTCCATCTCTGTCTCTTCTTCCCTCTCTGCTACTTCCTTATCCCTCCCTCTTTCCTCCTCTGTCAGTGTTTCTCTCTCCCTCAGTGCACCCAAAACCTGTCTCTGTCTTTTATCTAAAATCCTTTGTAGATCTCATCATTCATTATTTATTCTCCTTCACCATGAGCGGTGACATCAGTCAGTTTCAGATAAGACCTTGGTTGAACAGTATTTTTAGAAAGCGTTTGTTTTACCCAACCTGGAGCACTGGATGGGTGGAGCCAACACCTTTTCCCTTGATTTTGCAGTGACTCACTCCCTCTAGCACTCTGTCCCTCTCTCCTTTGCCATCACTTTGTTCAGGAGGCATATATTAAAAATATACACACAAGAACAGAGAGCTGCATACAATGACTTTACAAGTCTGACCATGGAAAAATGTGCACACACAAACAGAAAAAAAGAGCATATATGCACACACACGCTCACTGAGATAAACCAAAAGCAAGCAACAGCAAATATACACTCTGGCATACACACTGGCATAATAGAAAAGCAGCCAAGGACAGATACACAAAAGATAATTCAGTTAATGAGCTCCTCTACCTGTCTTGATAATCCCATTTCCATGTTCACTAGGTAGTCAGCGTTCAATTACACACACACAAAAAAAACCCCAATCTGCTCTGATTCACAACACAGACTTTGTGAGCAGACCTAAGTCGTGCAAGAAGACATTTTATATGTATTCTCTTTCTGTGTGTGTGCCCAGCCTTCCTCTCAGCCCTCCTCTGCCTCAGAGCTGACACACAGACGTGCAAGCTGCCACCTGAGCTTTGCAGCTACACTGTTTCTCTCCTCGGTCCAAAAGCTTGTTCTCAACTCTTCTCATCTCCCCTGTCAGCTTCCTCTCCATTGGACTGCCTGTAGGTTTCCAGTTTGATCTTTGCTTCAAACTGCCTCTCCATCCATGTCTCTCCGTCTCTGCCTCTTAGGCTGCTTTTCTGCCTGGCTTGAACATGTGACTTGAATCCATACTACGTTCTGATCTGATGACGCTTTAATTACATTTACACCTGATATAAAAGCAAAATTGGTAGAATGTTGGGTTGTATAGTTCCCCAGACATGATATGAGTCCACATGGTGGTGAAATAGCCTCATTAGTTGCTCCATGCTCCTCTGGGCTGCTAATTCAGAAAACTGTATTTATGTCTCTATATTCACTTCTGCAACAAAACAGCTCCCAATATAACACTTTTAGCACATAGACCAACTCCAACAAAGAGGATTATGACAATATAATAAGTCTCGGGACCCATTTTTTTTGTGTAATTGCAATTTTTTGGAAAGTATGATCAGGTCGTTTCTTTCTGGTGCAAGCCACTATGTTTCCTGCAGAAACTGCCTGCCAGATCCAATTTCCTATTCAAACAACAAGAACTGTTTCATTTCCTGAGAAAGTGGTCTTGTTTTTTTTATATTGGCATCATCCGTTTTGTTTGTGATAATTTAAACATTAAAGTGTTAATTTCTGAGCCATTTTGATGCTCTATGGAAGCGAATGGAGAGATACAAATGTTTGCCTTGCTCCCCATCAATGCATTTCCCAGCCATCCATTTTTGACTGTTATGCTATTTCTTCTGCCACCTTGTAGGTTTACATTCACGTCCTGATTTGATACATGCATGGAAATTAATTGGTGTTTATGCAGCATTTATAATTTGTTGGATAATTTGATCTTCAGTGCATCTTGGGTGCATTTACACCTGAATTTGCATTTTCAATTTAATCCAGTCACCCAGAGTGTTTTCTAATGTAGGTGTAATCGGGGTGTTATGGTGTTTTCACACCTTGTTCATTCAGAGAAGTTATCTCAAACCCTGGAACTGTTTCCCCCATGCTGGGTTTTCTGGACTGAATGAGACGGCAGCTATCGGATCCAAGTGCCGCCCCAAACAGACCAAGACCTCGATATGAGAAAGTCTTCACAGGTCTTAACTCACTGTGGAGATGGTTGTCTCTCTGTACTTTTCCAAACCAACCCTGGAGCCATGGGTTCAAATTTACCACATGCCAAGTTAAAGTGTTACCAAATTTATCTTTGGCAAATAAATTAGGAAATGCCACTTAGTATACTGGCCAGTAACCCTGAATGCCACCATTACATAAAGTTTTTTAAGTTTTCCCTGCTCTCAAACTTTGTCCTTGACATCACAATACACAAACCAATCAATCAAAGCAACCTGCCGCTTCAAAATGCTGTCTTATCTACTATATTAATGAGTCAGAGAGTTTAAAATTGGCTCACACTCTAGACACAAAACATCGCTGAAAACAGGCAGAGTGAAATATTTCTATGAAAAATGTATATTCAGTATTTTGGCTAGTATATATCTTGGCAGGTAAAGGTTTTTAGTTTACCAGCATGAGATGAGCCAAAAAGTTCATTTCGGATATTGGCTGGAGCACTTCATTTGGACAGAGAACATGATCCAGTCCAACTACAGTCACTTACTATCACCGAGCACAGTAGATATGTAGAGCATATTATTATTTGGTATAATGCTAAATCATGGCAAGTACTATCACAGAACATAGTGTACGCTGAAGTGTTGGAGTGTGATCATCTACCAGGGAAACAGATGATTTTGGTGTCCGCGTTCTCATCAGAGAACGGGTAAATTGACCAGATGGCCAATTTCCTAAAATGTTTCATTGCTTTAATGCATTTAATGTGTCGCACTTCCACTGCAGCTCTTTAGTCATCCTTCCTCTTTCCTTCCTCTCCTTTTTTTCCTCATTATACTTCTTTTTATCTCACTCTTCATTCTCACTCTTACTTCAACACCCATCCTCCCTTTTCTTTCCTGCCTCTCTCCTCGCTTTCTTTCTTTTCCATCCCGTCCCTCTCCCCCTCCCACAGCATACCATAATATCCCCTATTCATCCTCTTTATACTTCCATTCGTCCCTCCATTCCTTCCACCGTAGCAGCGTCTCTATCCCTCCCTCTCTGTCTCTCTCTCATTCATCATGGTAAGTTCCAGTGACAAGGGAGCGCGGCTCGTTGGCAGTCCGCTTAGTAGAGCCTGACACACACAGCCTTGAAGACAGCGTCGCAATATGAGGGAGAGAGGAGGGACAATACAGAAGTGAGGGAGGGTGCAGAGGAGAGGGAGAGAGAGAGGAAGCGAGAGAGTAGGAGAGGAAGAAAGGGAGGTTATATGCTCTCCCGGTGGAGCCGTCATGGACAAAACCACTCCAGTTACCACCGTGTGTGTGTGCTGGGTGACCTTGGGAACTTTACCCTTGTAGTTGTGTGTGTGTGTGTGTGTGTGTGTGTGCAACGCTGGTGCATTACAGCCCTGGCATCCCTTATAAAACAATACCTGATTTATTCCTTCCCAAGTGGTTGTCACATCATTTAAATATTAACAATTCTCTCATATTAATCAGCTGCTGTTAACTTCTGTGTTGAAAAATGAATGTTTATTTATGCTTTGAGCACATCTGAGGATTCTGCTGCCCCCTGACGCTTGGCAAAGGATGGCTATGCACTCATTAATATCTAAAAGAGTCAACTGTTAACTATTTTTCTGACTGTTTGCTTACCTGTCTTTTTATCAAATTTGGAAGATCTGGCAACTGAGCAGGGGAAACACTGGGCTTTAAATACACAGGGACTGATGAAAAACAAGACACGGGTGAGTGAAATGAGGCACAGGTGAAATACATTAGGCCATCAACAACACAGGAAGTAGAGGTAAAAACAAAATAAACATGTGGAGAAGACAGACATTACAAAATAAAACAGGAAATGGATACAAACACATGAATATGGACTAAACAGAGCATCACAAAGAGATTACAACAATAAGATAACAAAAAAAAAAAGTTAACTTGATTGGTTGTATAGTGCACAGCGTGGCAGTTTGGCAATTCTAGTCCACACTCTCTCCAGAGCACGATGATCTTTGTCAATAAGAAAGAGGTAATGCTCGAGCTGGAGACTGGAGATCAGTAGCCCTGTGCTTCAGAGACTTTTTAATTCATCTACTCTCGCGGGTAAAGCCTGGCGTTCATTCAGTTTGACGGTGTAGCCCCGGGCCAGCGCATCACAGCGAGTTCTCCACGAGCAACTTTGTCTTCCACTGATGCCTCTGTTGTGTTTTGAATTAGTGTGCTGTGATAGAGCTGTTTCATTTACCTGGGTGGAGCTGGTGACACCGTGTTCGGATTCTGGCGTGGAATTATGTGGTTGTCTCTTCAGGGTGTTTTCCCCCAAGTCCCATGAGCGCTGTGGCTTCCTGAGCATCACAGCCTGCCACTTCACAGTCTTACAATTTACATTGACTTACTTACAATGCTGGTTTCTTGAGTCATGTTTAACAGTTTAATGAGCATCATAGATCGGTTGAGGTTTTTGTTTCCTTTTGTCCTAGGCTGGGTTAGGGTTAAAAGACACTGCCTTACTGGCGACCTTTGGGGCCAGAAATTCCCCCAAGCTCAAACACCAAAATAAAAAGCACCTCCTCATTGCACTTTGCCATGTGTGTTGTGTCATTGTCTGATGCATAACACAATGCTTGTGAGTTCATAAATGCCTTATAATAAATACATTTAAAAAAAAAATGCACAGGAATTGTTTTTCATGATCACTTAACATGACATAATTAGGTTTAATTGTCGCTTGCTGCTCATACTTTTCCATTCAAATAGAATACATGTGTTCTAAAAATAGCATTTTCCTGCCAGAAGTGATGAGTGGCTGACAACATTGTGTGATCAATCAGTAAAAAAAAAAAAATTCATGCCCATTCCTTCTCTACACTCCGGACCTCTGTGATCGCACCAGATGTGCTTTCTAGATTTGTGACACAGCTGCAAAGCCTCTAAGCCCAAACCCTGGAGGATGTTCTTTATTTAGGTTATGACTTGGTTGTCCTTTTTTACCGACTGCATCGCTGTTGCTCCCGCAGTAAAGTACTCTCTCAGGTACAAAACACATTGCCGCAAGCAGCTGTTACTAATGAGTACCGACCCAAGCAACGGATGAAGGATTCGGTTATCTCCCTGTCATGTTCCATAAGAGCATCCCACGAGATGTCATTTTAATGTAATTTAAAGCCCAGGTCACTGTAACCCTGATGAAACATGCTGTCACGTTCAATTACCGCTGGTGTAATCAGTTGTATAATGTATGTAGTCAGACATGTGCTGAGCAGTGCTGATCATAGAGGCTCGGCTTGTCTGCTTTATCATGGAAACCAAGGTCACCCAAGATGTTTATAATTGCAGTCTTTTCAATCCATGATGAATCCATTATAAAGCAAACTGCGTCTACCGGTATTTTTTCAGTAAAGTATCCAGGTGGTTGCAAGGCAGTTGTATAACAGATTGTACAATGTCATCATAACTTTTTGGAGTGCTTTGCCTTACTAGAGGAACCGGTGAAAGAAATAAAGTATTTTTACCCATGGACGCTGGAGTTACTTGCAGAGTTGAGGTCTGATGGCTGCGAAGGAGGGAGGCTGCAAATACAGAGGGAGCAGTATTTTCATTTTGGCATTCTTTATAAAAGACTGCTTTGAGGCATTTCTGCTTTGTTAGACACAGTAGGAAGAGACAGAAAGACAAAGAAGAGCGAGGAGATAAAATAGCCTAGGAACCTGATTCAACCACATGTCATTTGAAATATGATTTTACTTTTGCAAACACTGCTCGGAGGCAGAGCTAACTACAGTTTCTGGGAGCACAAGCTGGCGAAATTATTGCCCAAAATAGAACACTGTTCAAAACCTAAATAAAATATATAGAATAAATGCAATATCACATGAGAGGGAGTGTTGTTATACTGTATATCAGCACGTTTATGATTTGGTGGTGATTATGGTGGTTCCATCAGAATTCAAGCGAGTCAGTTGAACATTATCCAGTCAGGGTGCTTTCTTGGCCCGGAAGACGCCTGTTTGGCAGACCTCCCCAACCTTCATCTTAACAATAGCCCACAACCACAACCACAGCCTGGGAGGCAGTGCTGACGTACAGCCAAACACAGGAAGTGGCAGCATCTGAGCTTTTTTTCTGCTCCATCATCCTCTCCTGACCCCCATTCATAATTTAGTTTCAGAGTTATTTTTAGAAATGTAAAATCATCTTTGCGCCTTTACGTTGTGCTGTTTGCTATAATGTATATGCATTACGGTTATTACGAAACACTTGTGAAGCAGAGTGGCGCATAATAGTAAAATGTTAGAGTGCTGTTATACTGAACATCAGCACTCATGGAATACATCTTGTCAATTCACTCACTCAATCACTCCACCAGAACTAGATGTTGAAAATGTATAAATGTATAAATGACAAATACTTTTCCTCCTTTTCATTCTGACTATGATAGTTATGATCCGTAAAGGTCAATGGGCTAACTGTCTCACCTACACGGTTTACAGTAGTTTCAGATTATTTCTGATCCAGAGTGGCTCCCCCTTTAAAATAATTGTGTGTATGGCTCAAAAGGCACAAAGGAAATAAACTTTTCCAGAGGTACAGTTTCCATTCTGTGCAGTAAATGCAATGAATCACACAACCTCTGGGGTCACTAAAAATATTGTAACTGCACATACATGAAGATTTTGCATAAAAGCCACCAAAAAAGTGAATCGCATGTGAAGCTTGTCTGCTGAGTCATCAAGGCACCTGTCATCTGATTTATTGACTGATTGATTAAATTTCAGTGTCATGATATTCAGGCACTCAGGCTACATAAATTACAAAACACATTCATGCATTCAGGTTGAGTAAATCCAAGCGGATGTGGTTTAAAAACACCTGCGCCCTTTTATCAGTTGTTTTTAATGGGTTTTTGTTGTGCCTTGTATTTCAAATTCTTGTCTGGGCACATAAAATTGAACAGGACTCTACTTTAGCGGTGTTGCACCCTCACATCAGCAGTGCCTGGAGAGACACACCTTTTCTGGGTGAGTGTTTGTCAAGTGTAACTACATACTTGGTCGAGAAAAGGCTATTAATTTCCTTCTCCTGGGGCACCTCAATACCTCACCGGGTAGAGCACGTACCACATATTAAAGTCCTTACCACAGCGGCCTGGGTTTGAATCCTGTCCAGACCCTTTGCTGCATGTCTCCTCCCTCTCCCCTGCCTTTCCTGTCTCTCTCTACTGTTGCTTTCAAATAATGCAGGAATGACAAACATATAATCTTTAATTTTCTTCTTTAGCGCATGTAGAACAATCGGCAGCTTTTACGCATCCACTTTAATTTTCACCAATGCTACCTTACATTAACCAGTTAGATTGCAAGTAGAGCAACAAGACTGAAATCACGCTCCTTGCACTCTGTTTACAAGTGACATTCACAAGTTTGCCTTGCATGCAAACAGAAAAAAAAATAATAAACAGAGTCACAAACTAAGGTATCATACCATCAAAGCACCTATGCTGTTTTCACACAGACCTCTCAAAAATGGAATCTGTGTGAAGCACGTCTCATACCCTCCATAATTATCCAACCAGGAGGAATTAGGGGCCGTGGAAGTCGTTTTGCAGTGAAGCTTTGCCATGGACCATTTGGTGGACACTTTGATCCAAAGCACCTTTTTCGTACCACTAATGCTGGGATTCTTAGCAGCGGTGGCCCTAGTGGGAATTAAATGCCTTGAAATGGTACTACAATGTCATGGTGGAGCCAGGTAATACATATCAAAAGCATGATTAATTCCAGCAGTGAGATAATGTTTGGGAGAATTGGATTCAGGAGTTAGTTACTCTCCAGGTGAGACCCATTGATTTGATTTGGTGCAGCTGCTGCCAAGTCATATTTACAATCTACATAGTAATGCAGCACATAATGGCACATGTAATACAAAAACTAGATATAATATGTAGTACAAGGAGATGGGGCAAGATATATGATGGACAGCAGAATATCACTCTCTACACGTTCAGCTTTCAGGTGTATAATCGTGGTATCACCCTCTGATTATTTTCAAATATTTAAGTAGTATTTGTGTCTTTTATCTCAAAATATGGAGGCTGTTTTCCCTTTTTAAAAATTCAGTCTTCCTTCTTAGTAATCATCTTACACACATCAGCAAGTAAACCCATTTTTCAAACAGCAACAGCAATCTGATTACCATTCCTCAGCAAATTTAAAAGATTACAATTTTTTGTGATCAGATTAGTGTAATCCTGCTATAGGCAATCCATTACTCCAGCTTCCATGCACTGTTTACATTTAGAGGAAATTGATGTCAGCGTTTACACGATGAGGCCAGTCATCGCTTGGTTTGCCAGCTCTGTTAGTGAAACCAAGGTCAGCAAAGGGGGATATCCATCATCCTAAACAAGCCAACACGGAAAAAACACATCAGCTCCTGCCCTGCGGAGCACGGCTGCATCTCAAAAAAAGTAAAACAGACGCTTGGAGGAGAATGCCCAGCACTGGGTTTGAATAAGCAGCTAGATGCACCAGAGCTAGTAAAAAGGGATTATTTTGTTTTTGTTTTGGCAGTTTCAGACTCAGTTAACATGCTACAAAGTGAGTTAGTCTTGATTTGCACAACCCCCTAATAAAATGTTTCCAGTCCTACTAATTAAGCTTGGCTTGAAGCAGTTGAATTGCCATGTCCAGTACATGAACTATTCAACCCACTCCTGTCATGAGGGGGAGATGGAGACTAGTTAGGGGGAAAAGGCTTTTAAGCCTTTGATGCATAAATTGTGCAAAGGATAAAATTAACTATTGATCACCAAGGGTTACAGTTAGGGCTGGGTTCATTGTACAGCAAGATGTATAGGTTGATGAGCAGAGGGTAAAAGCTTAAAAAAAAATGGGAGCAAAGAAACAATATCGATTAGTGATTTCATATAAAATAAAACAAGAATAAAAGAAAAACAGCTCACATCTGTGCGATGCTAATTAAGGCCAACTGGTATCAGAGATACATCACAGATTTTCCAGGTTTCTCCGTAGTCTCCCCTCTCAACACATCTTCGCATTGTCTTGCACTAATTTTAATAAATGTTAAGGCAGAAAATAGAGCAGATCAGCTTGAGAAGTACAGCTCTGTTCACCCATATACAACCTGACTGAAGCGGACTGTGATGAGCTGATGGTGCAAGTGATGAGAAAGAGGGTGGTGGACAGAGGGCTGGAAAGAAGGATAAAAAAAGAATGAACCGGTGGGAAGGAGAGAATGAAGCTGGCTGTTGAAAAAGAAGGAAAGAAGGACGAGTGAAAGAGAAAAGAGGGAGAGGTAGGAGAGAACGAGGATAGGTGGCTGACAGGCGGGCAGAAGGAAAGATGGAGGTGGAAGAAAAGAAATCGAAACTGAAATGCAAAATTTAATTCATAACAAAAGAGAGAAGTACTGCAAAGTTGTTCTCTCTGGAAATCAGAAAAACAAGACGGTTCTGAGCTGGACTGGGAAGGTGTGATGAGACAGAAGAAGAGATGGACAGATGAAGAGGTGGAGGAGAGGAGGTACGTATGACAGATGATTTGTGGTGAATTGGAAGATTGGCCACTAGGACATTCATACCGCGTTTTATAGATAAAGACCCGTCTCAGACACGCCACTCCATTCTTCTTGGCAATAAAACTCAGTCCATAAAATCTCGATGAATAAAAATAAACCACTGGGATATAGCATTTCATTTATGTCAGCGTTCCAGTCCATCTTGATTATGAATGAAATTTATCTGCACTGGGGATTATTTACCCTTAGAAGAAATACACAGTTTTTAAGAGTCTGTCCAGTTGTTCAGCTTACCTGTTAACTAATGAGACCATCGAGAGCAAAATTATTGGCTCCAGATCACCGCATCCTGTGCTTCATGCTAATACTAATGCATAATAAATATTTGTTAGTGTTTTTGTTTGTTTGTTTTATTATATGACCTCTAGTCTTTTTCATTGTTCATACAAAATTCACCAATTTCCTACTTCAAACTGACAGATCTAAAGAACTTTCAAGTCATATCAAGTTCAGAGCAGAAATGTGCCAAATCGCAACTTTCCATTTGACTTCAGAGCTTCCAACAAGTTCATTTTCTCATTTTGAGTTAATGCTAGGTGACTGCTTTTGCTAAAGTACTAGCACAGAACATCACAGCAGAGGATCTACCATGGCTGACTTGGGCGTCTATGCTGCCGTCACTTTGCAGGTTAGTTGACCAGTGGGCAAAATCTCCCAAAACACTTGGTGTATTGCTTTGAGTCCTTTGAACTGGAGGTTAATCTATCTTTCTATCTGTGTGCCTCTCTTAATTTCTTGCTCTCTGTCTCCCTGCCCTCTATTTGTCCTCCTCTTACCTCAAATCATTTCATAAATCAACACAACTCGCTTGACAGCATGTTGACAGAGCAAACCTGCTCATTACACCACCCACCGACACTCAGCCAGGATTTACTGGGTCTACCTTAACCCCTGCCGCTGTGTGTGTGTGTGTGTGTGTGTGTGTGTGTGTGTGTTAAAAGCAAGTGTGCTGGATCAGTGGTTTTCAGTGTGTAGGTCTGCATCTGGGCAGTGTTTGATGTGTGGTTCGGTGGTT
>OMLB01019179.1:0-15180 GCA_900302555.1 Myripristis jacobus
CAATGAGGTCAGCTAAAAAAAGCAGATGTTTGTGCCAGAGCCAATGTCTGTGTGAATGCACGTGTGCATGCGCTTGAATCTATGAATGGCTCTTCCTCTGAGTGGTGTGCATGTGTGTGTGTGTGTGTGTGTGTGTCTGTGTGTGTCTGTGTGTGCGCGTGACTGATGTTCATTCCTGATCTATATCCGATCACGGCGAAGTGACTGCTGTAGTGTCCTCGGCAGCTCGCTATACTCTCCAGCCCTCTGTCAGTGGAACCAGGTCTGCAATAGCCGGTTAAAAACGATGACAGCAGAGCACTGAAATCATATCTACAGACAAGCAGACAGTGTGCGTGTGTGTTTGTGTGTGTGTGCATGGCTTTGTACAGACAGTCACATGGCACATATTTTAGCATCTGGAGGTGGCAGAAAATAAAATTGTGGTTTCAGAAAAGAGAATTTGACTGTTTTAGATGGGAGATGGACAGTGAGACAGACAGCGAGACAAACTGAAGACAGCAGCAGGATGAAAGAGAGAGGCAGAGACAGAAAAAGAAAGCCCATTATGTAGTATTTTGAATACTACAGGATCACATCAGGTGGGCAGAGACGTCGCTGACATAGCCTTTATGTCTTGGACACATATCACCATTTCACCGTGTTGCTACATCCTCTATGTTAGTTTTCACCATGAACCAAGAGTTTCTAATCCAACCCCAGCGGGCTTTACCAAATAAGCAGACACTACTCTAGTTTGTCATCTCCAGAGAGCCAATGAACAATCATTTACCTGTCAGCACTCTTTGAAACAGCACGCCAGGAATTCATCAAAAAACTGCTCCTGTTGTCTTGAGGGATTTTTGAGTAGGAATACCTCTTACAGGGATACAATAACAAGAATAGTGCTCAAGTATTTTCCTTCACTAGACTTGTGTGAGTCAGTGAGAAATCTGTGCAGTTTAGTTGTGCCTTACGGTACATTTACATGTCACCATGGCAAAGCAAAGGAAAGTTGCACCTCTCATTCATTTTCTATGGCATTTTCTGATGTGCATGGATCGATGTGCATGGAATTGTGAATTACGAGTGGAGCAAGTCAGGCATCGGGAGCATTTAAAATTCGCTTCTCATTTGCATGAAGTTGAGAATGCTGAACTTTATTCAAATGACACCTGAATTTTACCAGGCAGCAGCCGATCAGATTCGGTAGGTGTAGCCAAACCTCCAAATTTATCAGATTTCTTTACTAGTCAAGGTAGTTCTCAGGGCAATCAAGAATCAGCAACTGTGTGTTATATTTTGAGCTTAATATATATTCAGAGGGCAATTTTGATGGATTTGTGTAAAAAGGAAAGTCTGCCATGTTTGTAGCTGTTTATTCGTTTGAAACCTGGAAGGTAGAAACCAATAACAGACCAGTGTTGAATGTGAAGTAAAAAACCTTGTCGTCATATGATACACTGTGAAAGTGAACACAGCTCAACATCATGAAAGCTGTTTCTGAAACCAATCCATGATCACGACAGACAAAGAACAGCAAATTCCTCTTTCATAGCATCATCGAGCAGGAAATAACTCGCTGTACATCCTTGACTTCTTTGCAAAACATCTACGGTAGACCACCTGCTGGTGAAGTAAGCAATCTGTTTTGCTCTTACTATGGTGACACGTAGATGTGATGGTTTCAGTGAGGGTGCTGATACTCAGAAGGGCTTCTTGTGACAATGGAGGATCACAGTAAAAGCTCCAGCTACCCTGTGAGTGGGAATGTGAGGGAGTCAGTAATAATGAACTAAAAATCAAGATGTGAAAGTATCCATTTAAGTTATGATAAAGTCTGAAAGATCTGATCAACACCTTGACAGGTCCGACCCTAAATAAGATCCTGTCCCAAGACAGTTCCCCAACCCTGCTGCTGTTCTTTAGATTGGTTTCAAATCGAAGAGTGCACACACATAACGACTGTACATTAAATCTGTCTGGAGAGTCGGAGAAAGTGCTCATAGAAAAACTCGATGCTGACAAACCTTTAAATTCACTGTGCAGGATTTTGTCTCGCAGATGAGAACAGACCTCCATCTTTCTCAATGGAAAATCCCACTCAGGCCATTACCTGAGAACACTGTATTCTTTATGTCATTAGGATTGAGTGCTGCACCACCGTAATTATATTCTTGGTGGAACAGTTTCAAATGTTGGGCCAAGCGCAGTATATTTCCCTCATGTGAAATGAAAAAAATCTTCGTTGTGATATCCGCTTACTTATTATAACATGATTATTCTGTGCATGAACAGATTAAGGTTTTCGTTCATGTGACAAATAGATAAATCAGTGCAACTGTAGTATTTGAGCTGTGCACTTCGCCTGTTGCATTAGATGAGTGGCAAGGTTTGCCGTTTAGTACAGTGTATGACGATGACCACCATCATTTTGCCTTTAGACTCACTCCAGCTTCAAGTCCATTTCCAAGGTCCAGTGTGACAGGCTACATCCAGCCGAGTCCCAAATTGTGCGCAAGAAAAACTCAAACACACATTTTACATACTTGTAAAACCACGCTTTTTTTTTCTCCAGTCTAGAATTCAATCTCTAATCCCTCTCCATTTATGTTGTAATCTACCTGCCCAACATCCCTCAGATTTTAGGCAAGATATTTATTTGAAGACTCACGTTTTAAGGAAGCCAGAGAAATCATCATCCAAATCAACTCTCAAGCTGTCAGATCAGGACAGCAGCTTTAACCTTTTCTCACCACCTCTCTGAAAGCTGTTTGATTGCGTCGCACAGACCCAGCGCATCAGTTCAGTGCAAATTAAAATTTGCTCAGTGCTTTTCTTTAGTAATCAGACTGCGGCACCTATCAAATACTCAAAATGCATAGGACGAAATGCTATAATTACAGTATAGAATAAGAATCTATGAATAATTTAAGTCTATGAGGTACTGGGTTTAATATTGCTCTCATATCATTTAGTGTGTGCTTGATAGTAGGTGAATTGAGTTGACAGACAGGGTACTAATAACTGGGTGAAAATGGCCTTGAAGACCTTGCTCTTTACTTTGCATGTGAATTGCACATGCACACACACACACGCACACACACGTGTGCACACACAAACGCACACGCAGAGCATTGTAATGAAAAACTTATGTAAGAAATGAACCAGCCAGCTATTACCCTCTTTTCTGCTGTGAATGCATGACAAGAGCTATAAGTTGCTGGCAATTCCAGAGACAGCAACTATGATTAATGAATATGGACATAATTGCTGCAATGGCTGTGAATGCTGAGAGAACATGATCTTTGATATAAATTACCCTTCCTGGGCTCGCACGCCTGGTCTTGTTTACTGCTTTACAGCCCCAAACATCAAGAAAGCTCATCACTGTCATCAATGTTCCCTTCCTCTGAATTTGAGGGCTAAGAGTATAGCCTTCTCCGTGTCTTTGTTCAGCTGCTCTGGACTGCATATTCTCCATCCTCATACAGCTGAATCTTAAAGATTTAGAAAAACACTGTGGGAATAATAACTATGGCAAGACAGGCCTGCAACCAACCCCCACACCCCCACCCCACTTCCACTGCTTGTACCCACCTAGCACTACAGTACATTTTACAAGCCAGAGCCATCTATCTGAAAGAGTTACACCGCTGAAATCACAGAGGCCCCAAGAGCTCCCCAACGCTTCCTGACAGAGCATTGAATAAGCCAGCCTTGCCAAGTAGTAAATGCAAGTCCAGCCATTAGGCAGAAATTTGGCTGCTCTTGCTTAGCAACAACATTTTGTTCCAGGAAATAAAACTGACTTGTTCAAGCCTGCGCCGGAAAATTACATGAACCCCCTTCAATGGCTAAAAATGATCATTTAAACGTTATTTGCCCCTTTATAGCTGGATTTTGCTTCTCTAAGACGCCTTGTGAGGGTTGAGTTGAAGTGCAAACTGGAATAATCGCCTAACTGTGCAAGGAGTTTGAACAAGAATAATCTTCTAAGTGGAGGACCGATATGAACTGGAATTATCTGGGTCACAACGATACAGGCACAGCTTGACACCTCGGTTTGAAAAGGGAAAAAGGCTCTTCCCCAGATTACCAGAAGTGTAAGCTCGCAGGGATTCCCACTCGATGAGTAAACGCTAACTGTCCAATCCTCTCATTCCACCCCCACACATCTTTTCCTCCTTTTTCCTTGTCTCCTCTTTTTCTGCATGCCCTTTCTCCCTATCACCCACTTTGGCCCATCGTTCTGCTTTCTGTTGAACTTCCTGCATATTTCAGCCTGTCTTCTCTTTATTGGATGTCTTTTCTCACTCCCTTTCCAATTTCCTTCCATTTTTCGTCTCGCCTTCCTTCCTTCCTTCCTTCCTCTTCTTCCTCTATTCTCTGCAGGCCTCCATTCATCTCTCTTTCCACCCACTTTTCTCTCTCCTCTCTCCTCTACTCTATTCCCCACCTCCTCTCCTCAATTTGTCTTCTTTTAGCCCTAAAGCTTTTCTCCTTCTCCCTCATCATTGCCGATGGCCTCTTTGCTTCCTCTCTCTTCTCCCACCATACCGCCGCTTTTTCTTGTCCTCTCTCTTTCCATCATCTCTCTTTTGTGGTATCTTCCCTAACCTCTCTCCCTCCATTCTCTCCCTCTACCACCTTTATTTTCTCTCCTCTCCTCCTCTTTGATTCCTCCTCCTTCCTCTCTTTTTTCTCCTTGTCCTTGCCTCTTAATCCCTTCATTTCACTCATCTTTCCTGTCCTTCACTCTTCCCTGCCTCCTGGATTCCTTCCTTAATTCCTATTCAGCTTCCCACCTTGTTTTAAAGGAACATTTCACTCAAGATACAGATGTTTTCCCACCTACACTCAGTGCACTCTATCCATCCAGATCATGAAGCGGCAAGGTTTCCAGTGCCCTGCCATCTTACCATCTTGCCATCTCCTTTCACAGCAATTTTCTTTTGTGAAGCTCAAACCTTCAAAATTTCAAATGTGAAAAACAAACAAACTCAAGAGCAAAAAAACACAGATACCCAACATCATCCACAGCCCTCCAGGATCGTAAAGTTTCATGGTGACTATTTCCTGCAAAGGAACACCAGCAAACTGTATCTATCTGTCCCAACAAGCACCAATTTGAGGTTGTTATCCCCGTTATTGTTGCTTTGATTTTTTTCCACATGTAAATCTTTGACAATTTGAGCTCCACAAAACAATACCCTCTCAGCTCCGTTGTGAAGGGAGACGCAGAAGACTGGAAGCATCACGAAATAATACCAACACTGTGCAGTCTATCTGAATGGATAGATAGCACTAGGGGTAAGTGGGAGAGTATCTTTTTTTTGTATTTTGGGTGAAATGTTCCTTTAATGCTTCTTTTTTTCTCCTTCTTTCTCCAGATTAGTCTATAGTTCCAACTCCAGTGTGAGTATGCAGGCCAGCTTTACTAATACTCGGGATTTATGGATGACAACCGCTGGCTTGCACTGTCACCACAGAGATAGCTACTGCACATGAGGGAGATGGGGGTAGTGTGTGTGTGTCTGTCTGTGTGTGTGTGTGCGTGTGAGCTTGTGTGTGTGAGCTGCCTATCTATTCATTAGAGCAGCACTAACAGTGCTGTGCCACACGTCGTTTGATGTGGTCTATGTCTCGTTGGTACAAGGACTCCTCTGCTCACCAAGATAACACTTAACCCAAATCCACTCTGGCTTTTCTTTGCCACCTCTCCGCTCCTTTTATCTCCTCTACCGCTCTCCTGGCCCACTCCTCTCTTTTATCACATCTCTTCTTCTTCCTCTCACCGGCTCTTTGAGTTTAAACTCTCCCCTCCCTCCTCTCCTCCTCTTCCGCCTGCTCTCCTCTTTCCTTCTTCTCCTCCTCTCTTCAGGTTTTTTTTTTTTTTTATCGTATCCTCTCCTCGCCTGTTCCCCCACTCAAACCGTTCCATTCTTTTATTGGTGTTATGCCTCCTTCCTCTCACTCCCTCACTTGCTCACCTGAGTAACTGAAGCCGTTGGATTTTTTTTTTTTTTCCCTCAACACTTATCTCTCCACCGCATTGTGTGTGCATGTGTATGTGTGCATGCATGTGAAAACCCTGTTAGGACTGGCTGAATATTAAGTCTGCTTCATGATCTCTCGCCATGTGCAGTGTGTGGTGAACGAAGCCATAATGTGCCGCATGCCAGCCAGCCAAAGGTGAAAAATGTATTACTGTAAAAACTTCAACTATAAATGAATATTGGAGGAGACAACTGACAAAATGTACAAAATGAAACCTGCATGAGTAAGAGGTGGAGTGGCATTGAATTTGTGGAGTCTACAGGGCATTTCTACGTAAAAGGTGATGTTGTTTTCTAACTTTTCACTGTCGACACAGACAATATGGGCAGGCTGGATGATAACCAAGTACACTGCCAAAAATATCTATCACCACAAGTCATTTCATTTTGTTATGTCTTCAAGGCTTGTTCTTAAAGCAAATGGGGGAAAAAAACAATTGTGTGGAAAACGTGTTATTTCCAATGCAGCTGCAAATCGTGTCAAACAATTTAACACAAGTAGTGATGTAGCGGCAAAAAGGCAGATACACCAGCTTATTTCAAGACAATTTCCCCTTTTATTCATAAGAAAATCACACCCAAGTAGCCTGTGCATAGGCTACCTCTATTCCACTTTACGACCTCAGGAATTATGTCTATGTTGTAAAAAGCTGATAGTCTGTTTCATGCTTTTCATTCTCCTAAGTATACAGTTACAACCTCACTCGACACTTGCCATACCCACCTACACTGTGGAAACCATACCGTATAAATCTGAATGGGCTAGATATTGAATGTATAGGTGCAGTCTGTGCTTTCACATTGTTAGTGAGATCCTGCTGCCGTTGCATCAGCTCTTGTTCAAGCCTCACATCTCCAAAAAGTCAGAAAATATTCCCCTTTTCAGCTATAGAGAGAGAGAGATCGGTTCATGTTCCCATTAGCGGAGGAGCTTTTTTTTTAAACACCTATATTGTACCTTTAGCGGCTGGGCTCGGTGCCAGGATCATGAAACATTTTGTACATTTTGCCCTAACAACAAAACTGGGGCGAAATAGGAGAGGATTCTGCACATCTCCAATGAGTCAATGCTCCATTTAGTCGAATGTGGCTCATTATTATGGCGAGCTGAATTACTATCAACAGCAATAAAGTATGGAGGTGAGAGCCGCGGATGGAGTTTGGATGATTTTGCAGTTCTTTAAATTCAAAACAGGTTTGTTCCGTCTCATCCTCTCCTTTGTTAATGAATAAATGATTTCTCATCATTGGCTTCACTCCCTGTCCATTATGACTGAAATTATTGGGGGACACTCCCGTTCATACTAATTCACCAATCTGCCCTCTAACCCATGCTCATACACAAATACATGCATGTATGCACTTGCACACACGCGCAATCACACATACACACACACACACACACACATATACACACACGAATAGAAAAAAAAAGTGCAATAGCTTTAAATGAGTTCTAGAGCACATAATCTGTTGTGACTGGCCTGAAGCACGGTATTGAGCCAAGCTGTCAGCCAATCAACAAAATCAATTACATGTAGAATAGCTAATTTATGCATATGCACACATACACGCACACATACACACACATACACAGTTTTCTAGGTATAAATATATATATACATATGCATTGTGTTTTGCAACAATAGCTACATGACTTCTTTCAGAGCAAGAGAACAGGAGAGAACGTGAAAATAAAAGCTTAGGAGAGGTTTGTTTTTCTTCCAGTGGGTTCAGCGTAGCAGAAGTCTGCCATCAAGCATCTACCCTACATCTATCCCTGTGTCTCCCCTCTACCACCACTGCCATCAGCCACAGCAGCACAAGATGCCAGGTCATTACTTGCATCCTTTCAAGGCTGGAGTAACAGCCAGAAAAATAATAGTGCACAGTGTCGCACACGGCTCATCAAGTACAAAGTGGGAATTCTGCAGTGGCGATATTGACAGCAGTGTTACCACAGGTCAGAACGTGGAGCAGAGAGATTGAGTGATGGATGCAATGGTTACTTTGCACCTAGACAATGAAGTTTATTTCACTGTATTATCAGCCCAATTGCCTTAAAACTCTGTCAGGTCATTTTTCTAATTTGTGACAGCATAACTTGTTTAACAACACTGACAGGTAACACATATACGCATATGACACATATGAACTTAAGAACTGACGTCATGATAACAATCCGAGCCCGTCAGTGGCAGAAACAAGCACTTTTAGTGGACATAATTTCATGGGTGCAATTGCCCCATTTCATTACATTGCATCATTTCGACACCAAAAGGTGGAAAAATAGAGCCCAGGGTGCAAAAACTGGAATTACCCTTTAGGGGATGAAGATGAGGCTTTTATTTTGAAATCAATAATTCTTGTTTCATGATTACCGCTCAGACTAGGCAATAAAACATGCAATCTCTTGATTCTGACAACTATCTCCCAGTGCAGTGAGATTCTTGGACTCGGAGCATCTTTTTAAGGCTTGTTAGATCTGAGTCCAAGTTGCTCACTGGGTCTGTCAGTTCCTGCAGCGTTGAAGCTGCCTCACTGGGCTGGGCCGCAGTTTGATAGTGGGAGGCTAAGTGCTGATGATATCCAGACAGTTGTGTTGTATATACAAACATCCTGCATGGGCTGAACACACTCTAATCCTCAGGCTCAAATCCCCACAGACCAGATGCTGCAGCTTAAAGGGACAGCCCGGGCAAATGAACGGTTATCACATATTCCCTCGCTAATGAAATCAGCTGGGGACCGTCCCATGGAGTCCGGGAGGTCGTGCATGTGGGCTACTAATGTGATGCAGTGGGTTCAAATCCAAGCTCAATTTATACTGACATACTTCTGTCTTGCCTCGCCTTCCTATCTATCTTTACTGGAAAAAAAAGCTTATGAAATTACTGGAATAAAATGCTTAGAAGGAGAAGGAGCAGCAGGAGAAAAAGACAGAGAGCAAGAGGAGAGCAAGATAAGACATATAAGAAAAATGACTGGGCTGCGTGTGAGAGGCAAAGACGGGAGAGGATGCAGGAGAAGGAGAAAGGGGAGAGCAGAGAGATAATGAGAAAGAGAGAAAGACAGAGAAGGGAAGAGAAAGCCTCTGCTTTCATTTCAAAGCAATCAATGTTTATCAGCAACTTCCACTGGCAAATAAACAGACTAAACACAAAGCAAGCCCGGCTCTCAAGGCAGAAATGGACCTCCAAAGAACACTAAACTCTCCAAGACTGCAGAAATAGCATGTGAATTGTGTTTAGGGTGGAAATCCTCCATGAAGACAGATCAATAATCAGATAGTGTCACGTGTGCGTTATTGATTTCTGGACAGCAATTTCAGGAGGAGAACATCTTTATTTGGTTACAGTGTGGACTGTTCCTTTAACCGAGACCCGCTTCCCTGCTCCTCTCACTCCACATCCTGGAAGGAATGTGAGCTACACACACACACACACACACACACACACACACACACACACACACACACAGAGTGGGGGCAGTTAAATCTTTAAGTGTCCCTGGTGGTCGTTTTCACATGATCTCGATCCAGATAGCATTGGTCGGCTTTTCCCTCGGCTCTCACTGAGCTGCCAATAATAGCACATACACACTCATATGAACCCGTGTACAACCACCACACACACACACGCACACACACGCACACACACACGCGCACACACACACACACACACACTTACTTCTCTCCACGCCCTCTCTCTCATTCTTGCACATACACATACACACACACAAAGATGATGTCTGATGAGTTCTGTTGCAGAAGATGTTTGTTTTCTTTCCCTCTGACTCTGCCTCCCTCACACATACAGGCACACTCACACGCACACGCACACACACACACACACACACACACACACTTAATTTTCTGAATGAAAGCATCCAGCTGGTAGAAACAGTAATTTCTTAATATTGCTTCTTTTTGCCTCTTTTAAATGTCTTTTCATAAAACCCCAGGCAAATAAGAACTTGAACTACATTAGAAACTGAGAGTAACAATGACTTGACATGCTCACATGATTAGACAGGATAAATACGACTGGAATGATTACATAATATGTGAAACTTAAAAAACATCAGAAATGCTTCAGACATGTGAGAGGAGCACAGGCTCATTAAAGGAGAGCATCAGGGTCAATACATCTCCGTGTAGTTTGGAGCAACACTTTGCGTATTTGTGTTACATTTCAGCTCAAAGTGTGTTAATTAAGTTACATAATGATGTTTTTAACATGCATTGAAATGAAACTGAAATGCATATTGTCAAAAACTAGATGCATTAAGAGGAAGACACCTTGTGTATCACACTTGGGTGATATTCTCATTTTTAACGCCATCCATAAATAAAACACCACATAAAACAGTTGACAAAACACATCCCCAAACTTTGTGATGAGATTCAATTTGATTAGATTGAGCTCGCTGAAGCGAGGCTGATTTCCAGGCACACTGAAGCGTTATATATTGTTTAGCACATTGAGCAGCAAATCATCACAGCTTGAAGCGCGTCGTTACAACGCATTTATTAAAACCCCTCTGAAGCGTGGCGGCATCGACAGCGTGTTGCCAGCGCTGCCATGCTGCCAGGGTGAAATGGCGCACTGATATGGAGGTGATATGATCATGATCGAGGTGTAAATCTGATTGGACTGAAACTTGCACATCAAAAAGGGAGAGGGGTGATGTGGAAGAGACGGGGGGAAGAGATGGCTGAAGAAAAGAGAGAGAGAAAGAGAGATAGGAGACAGCACTTACCTTGACCCTTGGCTTTACCGGGGAAATGGGAGACAAGGGCCAGCAGCACCAGTGGACCCAAGCAGCATCTGATCTGCCCCGGAGACAACATCCTCACAGCAGTCTAGACCTGCAGAGAGATGGCAGGAGATCGCGTTGAGGAAAATAAGTGGCAAAGTAGAAGTGGGGAAGAGGTGGGGCGGTGGAGAGAGAGAAGGAGAAGGAGGGACAGGGAGAGAGGGGGATTCCAGTGACAGAAGCACCATACATATTACATGCCATTCAAAGTGCTGAGCTGAGGCCTACCTTCCCTGCACAGTGCACAGCTCCACAACACTGATCTGGAATGAGTTATATTGTCCTATATCTGCTGCAATTACTGAGTGGAGCTGACCACAGAGCAGCAGTTTGAGCCTCCCGCCTACACAGAGCAGAACGGAGGAAAAACAGTGGAGGACTTTGTCTTGGAGAGAGAGAGTGAGAGAATAGACAAGGCAGAGAGAAGAGAAGAGAAGAGAAGAGAAGAGAAGAGAAGAGAAGAGAAGAGAAGAGAAGAGAAGAGAAGAGAAGAGAAGTTTACTAGGCAGAGGAGGCAGAAAAAGGAGACATACGGAGGATAAAGAGCGACTTTTTTGGACATTTCCTGAATGTCATTGTCTGACCATGAGAGCAAACACAAGAGCCTCTCCACTCCTCCTTCCCTCCCTCTCCTTTTGGTTCTCCTTCCTCTCCTCCTTTACCCCATACACTATTGTTATCCTGCACCTCCTCTTTCCCCCTACTTCTTTTTCTTCTTGCTCCTCTTTCTCCCTCTTCTTCTTCCTCCACTGAGTCTTACCCCTTCCCTTCCTTCCCCTCCCCTCTCCTTCCTCCTCCTTCCTCCTCCTCCTCCTCTCCAGTCTGCCACTCACTGTTTCACAAAGGCGATGGACAGACGGACAGGTTTGAAACATTTTCTTCATTTTTCTCCTGGGGGAAACGCACAGCTACTGACGAGTGTATGAATAAAACAACACGTTTCAGGACTGAGTCACTCCCTGTTGTAGACATAACTGCGGTTTTCAGAGTGACGAGTCCCGTTCAGAAGATGTCAGGAGGCGAGAATAGTGCCAATACATATTAATAAGCATCAGACGCTCCAGGAAATTGTTTTTGCTCTTTTTTTTTTCTTTAAATCAGCCTCAGGGTGTGAACAGGGAAATGAGGAAGATTATGCACAAATCATTTTTTTTCTCTCACACACATGCACACACACACACACACACACACACACACAACCTGTATAGAAACAAAGACTGGCTGATCTCACCACTTTGACCTACAGTCTTGGTTAAACTATTTTGTTTGCTGCATGCAATATGCTCAGCATAAAGCCAAACCTTACAAAAAAAAGTTACTCTTTTCCCTCAGTTAGCCAAATTCCCTCTCTCCTGGAAAAAGCTACAGGTATATTAATTACTGTTGGTTAATTGGTTGCAAACTCCTTAACTGACAAGGTAATTGATTTTGGGGGTTTCCAGGCGTGCAAAAGGTGAAAACATGCTATAGAAATGGAAGTTTGCTCACTTTTCTTTTCTCAATTTTTGGAATAAGGCTCTTTCTTATTTCATTCATCACAGAATTACAGGATGCAACTCATGAGTCAGACGACCATCGAAGCTCTGAGAAAACTCAACATCAACATACAATCCATTAAATCTGTCGGGAAAATATTACATAGATCAGTCACCTGTGTTTTGTGTGAAAGCATATATGGATTAGTAAGTTATCTTAGTTCTGAGAAAATATAATTGTTTTATAAAATCATAAACTCCGTCATTTTTTTAAAGTCTGGCTGCACAAGTTTGATTCAATCGTCACTGTCGAGATTCTTCTTGAGCGCTGATGTGAAAGTGATTGAATCCAGCTCCCTAAATGATGCTGACTTGTATTTAATCAAGTTTCCCAGTCGCACTGAGGTCGAGCCATTAGATCTATCCTGATTAACCGGATGCGTTCCGTCTCTCCAGCGCACACCTGAGACTGACGCACACAGAAAAATGAATGAAATCGCCGTTCATACCTCTCCAATCATCAATTCAAGGCGTTCTTTTATCCCCACAGGAAATCCTCCAGTGTGCCCAAGTCTCCTTCTGCCTGTCCAGAGTTTCTCCCTCCTTTTCTCTCTATCTCCCCCCTCTCTCTCTCTCTTCTTTCACTCCTTCTCTCCGGATACAATTCGGTCAGTCCGGAGTGGGTGTTTCTCTCCTCGTTATTCAGCCATCCCTCCCTCCAGCTATTCCTCTCTGTCCCAGCCCTTTCCTTCGCCCCGGTTCATCACAGAGAGAGAGAGAGAGAGAGAGAGAGGATGGGAGGAAAGGAAAGGAGGAGAGTAACAATGCGACCAATTGCTGCTGCGCAAAAGCTCCGCCGCCAACCTGCAGGTTTCAATTCGGCTTCAGCCCCTTGGGGGCCCTTTATGTGCGCCTCCGCGAACACGACAATACTTGTCGGGGGGATGTATCCGGAATCTATGGCTTTATAGGAGGCACACGGCCATTGCTGAAACTCGTTTTCTGTGTTTGACTTGAGAAAAGTCCGATTGAAAATGGCTCTGTGCGCTCGGAGCAGGTGCCTTGCTCGCCAAGACCCGCTACGCTGCCAGCTTTGATGTTAAAGGTACAATGACACAGGCTTACAAGAGAAAAAACGAAGAAGAAGAAGCCACAAAGAGCATTTCAGTCACAGTTTTTCCACACTGCAAAAAGTGACCACGTTAAGGAGTTATGTTGTCACACTGAGTCTTTAAACTCAGCTTTCCTTAAAATAATTGGGGAAAACTGTAAATGACCCCACATAATTTGATTTGTTTTCTGTGCAACAAGTTAATCTCGACATGAGTCTGATCTCTGATCTCTTCACTAAAACAGTGTTACTGTTTTTCATTGGTAACAAGTCACATTACTTCACCTTTTTTCACTTGTTCTAAGGGAAACAAGATTTGATTATTCAACAACAGATTAACCTGCTTGTTTAGATGTATATTTTTGGAGCATCTGTGCATAATGTTACATCACATTATTTCATTTAGTAGATGCTTTTATCCAAAGCTACTTATGGTAAGTACTGTGCATTTTGTCAGCTGGCCTCCAACCCGATATATCACAGTTTTCATCAGCTGAGCCTTCAGCAGGAACAAGCAGTACACACAGGGTTTTTTTCCCTTTGAAAATGACATGCGGGCAAATGTTGTGATGTGGCTGGGCTGGAGACGGTGACCCCTGGGACCTGGATCGTGGCTTGATCCAGAAACAGTGATTTATTCCAGGAAAGCCATGCAGGAAGGCTCCTATACTACATTGCCTTTCAGAACATCACATGTTTTTAATAACACGTTGATGTTTCAGAAGTTTCCTTCACAGAACTCAGCTGAAAGTGGGGGTTTCTGGCTGCAACAACCGCCACATTTTGTCTGATATGTTTGTCAGCAAATATCTGGATAAAATCAACAGCCTGCAACTTGTGCTTGGGTATTATCTTCAAAATGCATCAGAAATGTGGATAAGTTGGCTAGTAAAAGGGGTATGCAGCATAAAAACATTTTAGGGGAGAGCCCCAGTATTTTTTGCTATAGGGCCCAGAAAAAGGCTCTGGGTGTACTCTGTATTCGTGTGTACAGCCTCAGCTCCTGTGCTGCTGAAGACGCTTTGTGACTTGCCCTGAGGGGGGGAGAGTGGGAGGCATGGGAAACACAGACTGGTGAAATGTGCCACTGGCAGACTGACTTGAAACACTGAATAGCTACACTCCAGGTGTGTCCCTGGGGCACTGCACGCACACACACACACACACACACACACACACTGGCTGACACACAGTAAGTCCTGCTCAGTCGGCTAAATGACACCGTGTGGCTGCGGTCTGACAGCAGCACACAGCCGGGACAAAACCTGGAGGCAAGTGAGATAAAACAGGAATACACCAGGAGGAAAACTGGAATAAAACAAGATACAGAATGAATAAAACTGAATAAAACTGGAATAAAACTGGAATAAAACTGAATAAAACTGAATAAAACTCAATAAAACTGGAATAAAACTGGAATAAAACTGAATAAAACAGGATAAAATTGGAATAAAACTGAATAAAACTGAATAAAAACTGAATAAAAACAGGATAAAACAGGATAAAACTGGAATAAAACTGAATAAAACTGAATAAAACTGGAATAAAACTGGAATAAAACTGAATAAAACAGGATAAAACTGGAATAAAACTGAATAAAACTGAATAAAACTGAATAAAACTGGAATAAAACAGAATAAAAGCTGAATAAAACTGGAATAAAAGAATAGAAATGGAATAAAACAATAAAAATAGAATAAAACAGAATAAAAACTGAATAGAAATTGAATACAACTGG
>OMLB01019180.1:0-11540 GCA_900302555.1 Myripristis jacobus
GTGACTGATAGACTAGCTGGTGAAAACTGCATCCTCTCACCCACACACACATACGTGACATGTGCACACACACACACACACACACACACACACACACACACACACACACACACACCATAAGTGCAGTTGCAGGTGTGGTAATTTGACAGTATGGAATAGGGCTTGACCTTGATGTTGAGCTTTTCGAGGCCAGTACCAATATTGATATTTTTCATGGAAGTTGCCAATAGCTGATATTTGTGCCAATATCAAGTAACTGGAGTATTTCAACTGTTTTCAAGCCAGCATATTATTACAAAAAAGAAGACAGATATTCAGTGTTTCCCTCAGATTTTTGAGTTGTTGGGATGGAAAAGCTCTGAAACTGAATGCAGACACTTAAACCCTCCATTGACCCCCACTGAATCGTACTATTTTGGCGCTTTTCCACTAGTACCTACTTGGCTCGACTTGGCTCGACTCTACTGCTTGCCTCGGTTTCGGTGGTTTTCCATTACAATTGAGTACCACCTCGCCATCGGTGGAGTCGTCATAGCAAGGCGGCCCCGCCACCACGCATAGAAAAGTTTCCACCTCTTCATTTGACCACGGTACTGATTTGCTTGCCATTTTCCAACTTTGTCAACTTCAGCGATGATCAATGCGCACGGTCGCTGTTGCCATTTTCTTTTAAAAATTCCGGGTTTGGTTTTCGTGAAGGAGTCGCTCTCATTTGTCGTCACACCCTGTCTAATCAGTTGCCTGCATGGCGTTTATGTCACATTTTGGCTCGACTCAGCTTGCTTGGAACCCCGGCCAAGTAGGTACTAAAAGAGTACCTGCTACCAGGTACTACCACGTAATGGAAAAGCTTACAAACCGAGTAGAGTCGAGCCGAGCCGAGCCGAGTAGGTACTAGTGGAAAAGCGCCATAACTGTCAGTGTTGAGGGTGTATCACATTACAGGAGCAATATCAAAATGCTTGCATTGCTATCAAGAGTCATCTGCTGGCTGCTGGTCTCTTTCCTTACCCTGAATCACCTCCACCCAAAGGCTCTTGACTGGAAAAGGAATTTGATGGTCATCTGCCTGTTCTTACTGGAGGATCCCGAGGCATTCTCAGGCCATCTGGGATATGTAGTCTGTCTGATATGTTCTGGGTGTGTGACCCCCCCAGTCTCCTCCCAGTCGGACATACCTGGAGCACCTCCACAGGTATCCTGACTCGACGCCTGAACCACCTCAGCTGGCTTCTTTCTGCTTGGATCTGCCATCTCATTCTTCGGATCTCCTTCTTTTGGTCACTACCCAGGGCTCGTGAGGGTTGGACCACATATTGACCAGTAAAGATCGAAGTCATCACTTCCGGGCTCAGCTCCTTCGTTACCATGATGGTCCGGTCACCTGTCTGTTTGTCAGTCTCGTGCTCCATTTAGCCCTTACTCGAGATACTTGAACTCCTCCACTTGAGGTAGTAACTCACTCCCAACATGGATGGGGCAAACCACCTTTTTCCTGCAGAGCACCATGGCCTTGGGCTTGAAGGTGCTGATCCCAGGAAGTCTCAGGACGTCTTCTTATGTATAGCACTTACTTCGTAATCTTGCTATTGAAAAGGACTCTTGCCCTTAACAATTTCATCGACACTACTAAGACATGCTACGCCAAAAGACCATTTCTCGCGTGGACCCTTTGCAGTGTTATCTATCTTGTCTCCAGGCCCTGTGGTGTGCAATATGGAAAACTAACAGAAACAATTGTTAATGTTAAAATTCACATAATTGAGCACAAAAGTGCCATTAGGAGAGAGGGTGAGAGATCCTCTGTCGCACATTATGTTGTAGCTGGTCATTCTCTCCCCTTGCATTTTGTTCCTGCTGAGCATTGGAGGGTTAACAAGGAAAAACGTCTCTTCTCCCTTCTCCTCTCTGAATGTAGATGAATTCATTATTTGAATTATTTGTTCATAGCACCTTTGGGTCTTATGACACTAATGGGTGTTGATTGCTCTATGTAGCACAGGTGTGTACCTCCATTCTAACTGAGAGACTGATGATGGTTTACGACTGAAACATTTCTGTTTGTGCAAATTTTGAATTGAATTGAATCATTATTTTTTTCATCAGCAAAATTCTCTAGTGGACATTCCTTCTTTTAATCAGTGTTCGAGTTTCTTTCCCATATTCCTCTTCAAACCAAATGCACCTGACATACACAAACATATATGGACTCTTCCAGTGCACAGAAATTTTTATTATTATCTCAAAATGCAGCTTCTCTCTTCTGTTGATATTTGTAATCAGACAATTTACAGTTAAATGAAAATTGGTGGGACACAGCAAGAATTATTGCCGCCTCCAGGTTAGACTCTCTCACAGAGGTCAGCACCTCCCACAGGCGCTTAGATTGGCTGAAGGCAGAGTTTAAAATGTTCATGGCTGTGACGGCGAGACATAAAAGTGCTATGGCAATGGAAACATCTACGTCCCTTGTGGGGTTTTGAATGGGAGTGAATCAGAGGCAAATCTTTTTGTAACGCTAGTGTAACTTCTGCAGAAGAATAGCATATGTATAATGGATGATCCACTCCAAGGTGCTCTTCCACTGATAAATAATGACCAACGTGGAGGTGAAGAACGCTCCTCCACTTCACACTGGGGGGTTCCTCAGTGGAAGAAGCCTCAGAGTGCATTATCCTGCTTGCTACATGCATTGCACAGCTGTCTCCACACCAATGTTGGTAACGAAAGTAAAGAAATTACAATTAAAAAATTTCTTGAGGCTTTTCACATTACAGGTTGCCCCTGCCCCCTGCCCCTGCCTGCAGTGTTGGGGTGGCAGTACTATTGTTAATGGAGGTTAGCAGTTTCTGTGACACTGGGTGTTGCCAATCAGCCACTGAACTGACTTCTCTCTGCTTGCTAACACTAAAACACACCAGCAAGGCTTTCTTTGGTGAAGCTCATTAATTTTGAATGAACAGGTTGGATGATGAAGTTGCAGCTTGACAACAGCCTTGACAACGGGCTGTTGTATCTTTATAACCAATGACCAATCAGAATCAAGTATTATAGTTTTATTTTGTAAGTAGCACAGCTGTGTGATAAGACCTAACAGTTATCAAACTGGCCACAATCTCGGGAATAACCTTGATGTGAATTAAGCATGGATTTTAGCCAGCTAACTCACTACCTAGGCTTGATTCTGAGTTAAAAACTTGACCAAATATGATATGAGCAATTATTACATAGCTCAATGGAAAACTTAATTCCGACTGGTCAGTTACAGCATTGTACAGTCTGATATTCCTGAACACTGATCATCATGAATAATATGAGTTTTATTTTATTTGGCAAACATGAAACGTGTGCTTCACGGCTGGAGGCTGAACTATGAACAGAAATGAAAAGAAAACAAGTGGAAAACAACAAGGAAAACAAGGAGGAGAACAGACTGTGACATGTAGTCAGATAATGTGGCTGAAATGTTACTATGCATCTACTCAGGTGCCTATAGATGCAAATATAATCTAAGGACGATTTGTTTTTAAGGCAGATAAAAATTAATAATATAAAAAATGTATCATAGTATTGTTTTATCATAAGTAGCCATGTAATAAGTGGGATAATCTGTGAAATAGTAACTGTTTGTACTATATTTATCTTAGTCCACGGGTTTCCCATCCCAAGTGTGACATAAATGGCCACTGTGGGAATAAGGTCGGTGCATTTCTCCCTCACCCTGTCCTTCCCTCCCTTGCCCTTTTTGCATGCATCCCTCCTCTCTATCTTTTCCTCCTTCTCTCTCTATCAACCCCAGCCCCCCAGCTCTATGTGTGTTGTTTGTTTGTTTGTTTATTTGTTTGTTTGGGAGGTGCGGTGCCTTTAAGAGAGCAGTGTGCCTGCTACTCTGAGCCTAATGTCATTACTCTGTACAAACTTGGTGTGACAGAGGCAGGAGGCGCCCACAGATTGATGACATTTTATTGTTATTGCAGCGCCACTATTAACTGTTCACCACTCCTGCTTCGGCTGCTGAGGGCTCCTACCTACAGAGAGAGAGAGAGAGAGAGAGAGAGAGAGAGAGAGAGCGAGAGAGAGAGAGAGAAACACAAAACAGCAAATTGAACACATCGTCGGTGTGATGCAGAGAAAAATGATTAATTTAAGTATAAAATTGCTATTTTGATGTTGTATTTTCTGTTGTGTATTTTCATACTATCATGTTACAATCCTTGGTGCATATCTGGTGTACATTACGCTGCACAGGGAGAAATATTTAATTTGTGTACCGGCTTGGGTATACAAATGTGTCCCTGTTTTAAAAGCATGATGGTTGAAAAATGCCACGAGGGAAGCGAAGGTGCGGTTTTTAAATGGCACACTGTGTACTATTAAAACGCACAGGCATAATTAAGTCTAATGCATATGCTATTGTGTGATTAACTGAGATAGATGAATCAGCTTAGCACAGTAAGTTGGAGTGCAATGTGACTGATAAGAATAATCAAAGCAGTCAATGAATCATTCACTTTGAGTTCCTCATGGCAAAACTTGTTTCATACCAATTTAGTGTCTCATTGTAAGAACTTTGAATGATTTCCTCATAATCACAGACTGTCTTTGTCTTCCATTGTCACTGGGCAGAGACCTTAGATCAATGCATCCATCCATCCATCTATCATGCATCTGTCTCTCTGTCTACTCGCTCATCCATCCATCCAGCGTTGCAGGCTCAGGCCCCGGGCTCATTAAGACGGGAGACAAGGGGCATCTCCCACCTTCCCATCGTCACTAAACACTCACCCCCTCCATGTAATTACACTGGGGTTAATTCCCACACTCTGGATCAGCAGAGGAGGATGAAATGGATGAGAAGAGGGAAGAGCGTGAAGAAATAAAGGGATAAAGGCTGGAGACATGAGGAGGAATGAAAACGACAGAGAAGACGAGGCGCTGTGTAAACTGAATTTGTTGTGTCTCCAAACCAGTGTGCCCATTTCCATTTGACTAGTACTGGTTCAAATACTTCTCTTTTTTGCTCCTCCCTTTTTCAGCATCTCTTTAAAGGAAAAAAATCCACCCTGAAACCTCACAAGCCAAGCAAGGCTCATGTTGAGTGTCAGAATGTGGACAGCCATGATTGCACTTTTGGTAAAGCTGATGGACTGGAGGACATACCACTGAAGTGTACCTCTGTATCAGATAAAATGTTTCTGCTGCTTTCCCTGCTGGATACGGCAAGTATTTGTAGAAGAGGGGAAGAAAATGGCACGCAGTCAGAGCCCAGTGCTCTTTGTTACGTCTCTGTTGGTTGCACTCATGGATCCATGTGTAAAACCGGGTATTATAGCCCTGCAGCTCCGTGTTAATAATGACTCAGATATCCATGAACATCCCTGGTCACTGAATGATGAATGGAGGAACATGCTCCTGCCTACGTTGTATCAAGAAGATGTGATTGGGATCGCTGCAGATGAAGTTCTCATGTGCTAACCTACATAAAACTGTTTACCAGCTAATCTATGTAATGTGATGTATTGTCCTGAATCGATAGAATATTTAAAAAAGGCAAACTGGCAACCCATGTGACTGAAATTGTTCGAAGGTAGAGGGATGCCAGATGTTTTCTCACAGTGCCATCAACTCACGAGACTTGTCTGGCTTCCAAGGCAGAGCTAAACGTAGACGTGTCCAAACACAAGATATCCATTGTAGATTATCCAACGCAGATCTTTGTGGAACCATTCTCAGTGTCTTTGATGGCTGTTGATGCAATAGCTGTCAGTATCACTTTCATTTTTGCTCCCTCCACTGACCAGACAGAGGAACCCTGTTCCCTGGTGAAGCTAATTGAGGTGGGTTTGTCAAAAAAGTAAATCACAACACTTCAACACAAAGTACAACACTCATGAGGGCACTCAACATCACAGAATGATGATATACAGCAGTGGGTCTCAAATGGGGGTGTGGATACCCCTAGAGGTGCTGTGGAGTACTGCAAGGGGTACATGAGATTTTTTTAAATTTGCAAAATTCCTAAAATAATTAGCCTACGCTGTAATAAGTTCAATAATAAAACATGAATGTAAGTTTGATAAATCACATTTTACATTCTGCACTCCCTCCGGGTTTCCCGAAGGTGTCAAATGTGTGTGTTTTCTGGATTAAATCTGCCGTGGTAGTCGAGAGAAGACCTTTAATGGATTCATGGTTGAAGCGTAGCAGCAACGGAGCTGAAAACAAGGAGGAAAAAAGTAGAAATATTGTCAGTATCAGACACTGATGCGGCTGTATTGTACCTCTTTACATACGTTTTTTTTCTCTATGAAAATATTTTTGCCCTGGTCGGGGGGTACCGGGCTACATTACTGAAAAAAGTTTGAGAACCACTGACATACAGTATACCTGCAATGTGTAAAAGCACCAATAACACAGAAGCATTACAGGTTTTTCATGAGACTGAGGCAACAAATGTTTAAGACTGTTGCAAATTGGTGTGTGTATCTGCTCTCTCCCTCCAGAGTGCACCTGCCATGTTCCATCGCCGTGCCTCTGCTCTTTGATTGGCTGAGTGGCATCGTTGCCGTGGCATCTGGTTGCTGCTGCCCCACACAGCCTGGCACCGATCCACCATCCTGATCAGGATTGGCACTCGTTGATGACATCATCATTGCCCATCAGTCAGGCCTGCTGTTACAATGCATGCTGCTCCTTTAGTATGCCACTCATTCAGCCAGGGGACAGGAGGCTTCCAGCCGGTGATGAAGTGGTAAATAAAAAGAGGGGCCATCACAGGGTAAACAACCAACAATCTAAACAAAACAATTATATGCTCAGAGACATTTCCTGACATAACACATCAGTCAGATTTCTGGTAATAATTTGACATAAAAGAGGGATTTCAGTGTGGCTGTGTGCCAGTGGAGATGAGTCAAAAAAGACATTTGCCTGGTAACACTGACACCTCCATGTGCACCAAACTTCTTGTTACATCCTGCCTTAACACCTGAATCAACACCTCTAAGGTTTGTGCATCCTCCTAACCCACGGGGATTGGCTCTTAGTCAGTACAGTCTGTTTTAAGAAGTTTTTTCATGTGACAACAGAGACACTTCTTCATTTATGTGGATATATTTTCATCATTGCCTGTTTTTGATAATCGTTCAACTTGGCAAGCTTTTTTGTACAAGGTGCCGTTGTCATCGTAGTCGTCATATTGGCCCTGATGCTCTAATGATTATCTTAATTGCCACGGTAAATTCTAGAGGGGATCCCGTGCAATCTGGCATGACATTAAGGTGCTGAAGCATATTTGTCTATCTTGGAAGTAGGCTTTAACCAGATTTTTGCTGACATTTGGTACAACACCAAAAGCCACTCAAAGAAGGTTTTGTTGTACGGAGCCAATTGCATTTTTCAGGTCTAGAAATACAACATGGTGATCTCTTGGTTTGTTTTTATGTCATTATAAAACAAATAAATATGCCATTTGTTTGCATTGATAATTTGATTATATAAAAACAAATAGCTCAATAAATGTTGCCTTGCCTGACACTCATCCCGAATTTCTATTTTACTTTGCTTCATTAGGCAATTTCAAGGATTTTAAAGAGACCACAATAGAAGCCAGTGCTCATGAATGCAAACAGTGATCATATCTCCTCCAATCAATCTGGGAGTGTTAAGCATTGGACGAGCAGAAGGGCAACGCAGTTCATCAGTAAACACAGCCCTTGCTACCAATTTAAGGGCTGGTTTCAGGCTAAGTGGAGACAAAACAAAAATAAACCAAAAACGCTTTATCCATATTGTCACTTAAATATTCTGATTTTATTTTTTTCTTTTCTTCCTAAACTTGGCATGACTCTGTGCCCTGCCCTGCTTATACAAACTGATTTCTGGTCCCGTGAATGACCTGTACATATTTCTAGAGAAATATAAATATCTGACAATACACTGTAAGGAACAGGGGATACAAAGTAGGAGTCCATTTCTGTCCCCCAAAGTACAAGCTACCCAAATGTACCCCATAGGGCTGATTATTGGACCTCAAGGTAATTATGCATACCTTTTTCAGAGCCAAAAAGGTACATATACACTATATGGACAAAAGTACGGGGCCACAGCTCTTAATCACTGAATTCAGGTGTTTGATTCAGTCCCGTTGCCACAGGTGTATAAAACCCAGCAGCTAGCCATGCAGTCTGCCTTTACAAACATTTGTGACAGAATGGCTCGTTCTAAAGAACTCACTAAGTTCCAGTGTGCTGCTGTAATAGTAATGTAATAGGATGCCACCGCTGCAACACGTTTCTTCCCTCCTAGATATTCCACCATCAGCTGGAAGTGGTATACTACCTGACCTTACTGCTACGTACTGATCCAGTGATGCTCTGCCCCTAAAGGTACAAATATGTACTTTATTTTCTGAGAGTGTAGGAGTATTTTATAGCACATTTGCACATGTACATACATTTCTACACATATGCCATTCTGTCTGTATCTGATAATATGAAAAGCTATGGATACGCAGTAGCACACCCACTTCCTACCTGCAGATCTCCCTACGAAGATGCTTTATCTTAATTCATTTTTCTGTATTATTCTCACTATGTTCCCCTGTTGTAATTACGTAATAATTTCCATAGTTTCTTCAAATAGTCTATATTTGTCCTGTTCTTATCTGCATCCTTCTCTCTGCTTGCTGCGCCAACCCAATTTCCTTACAGGGATCATTAAAGTTTGATCTTATCTAATCATATTTTTTGTTTATTTGCTGTGGCAAATTTGAAAGTTTTGTAGAACCTCAGAGCCGTGCTGCGTGCCGCTTGGAGAAATAAGCAGCAAGTCTCCATTCATCCTGCCGTCTCAGGACAATATTCCACCGTCCACTTCGTAATGTCAATTGAGACTCAGTGTGTGAATAACTGTCAGGTGTGTAATTCTACATGGAGCTTGTATAAATGATGCTGAAAAGTTACAAAGTTTGCAACTGCAGGCTTTGTGTGGGATTTAGAGAGAGACGGACAGAGAGAGAGGGAGAGGGCCGGAGACAAAGTGAGGTATCAGCCAGGGACAGACTTGATGGGATTTTAGAAATCTATGAGGCTGATGATGAATGTTTGAAATAGGTTTGTCTGCCCATTGAAAAGCCATTTGTTTTCATTAGCTCCCAACGCTAGGGTAAGTCTGCAGAGGAGGGGAGAGGGTGGGTGGCTCAGGCTTATACTCGGGATAGTCGTTATGGGATGGGCTTTGCTAGCTAAAGGAATTAGCCCGTAGCTCTGCCGGTCCTTGAACTTCGACCCCGCTGGAGCTCCGATCCAGTCCGAGGCTGGGTGAGGCGGACCTGGGCGAAGCTTCATCGAGCGACCCCTACATCAGCTGCCTTACCGGCTGCATGTCGCTGCTGCAGCCTCACTGGAGTGACTGGGTCCATTAAATATTGACAACACAATATGTGGGAGCGTGACTGAAATGTGACAATAATGCAGTGGTGATATAGAGGTGTGTGTGTGTGTGTGTGTAATAGTGACGGGGGTGTGTGGGTACTTGTGTGCGAGTGTAAGCGCATGAAACAGTGAAGCATTTTGTTTTAATAATGGAAAACTCAGGCATTCTGCAGGGTTTTCTGATCGTATACACACACACACTGAAAAAAAAAACAAGATGTACAGACTGAAATAACGTGACAGTACATACGAGGGGGTGCAACGATTTTATACTGAACCGTGATTCTGCAGTGCTTAATTCACCAAACTGGACATTTTATTTTTATTTAGCTTTTGTTTAACCATGAAACCCTCGTTGTGATTAAAAATCCAGTCCAGGCCAAGAAGGAAACTAAACAAATAGCACATTCAAACACCACATTCAGCTTTTTATTCTGTTGTCTTTTTGGTATATGTTGAAATTAACACCTAATAATAACCGTCATTAACAAATGGCAAATTGATATTTAATTAAACTTTAGTTATCAGTTATTTAACAGTAAAGGAGCAATGAAATGATAATCAACAAAGCTTACTTATAACAAAGTGGACTATTTATTAACAGTTTATTGTTGCACATATCATAGCATTTTATATACTATGTTAAGTCATAATAATTACCAAATGATTTGTAAACCTTAAAGAAATCATTTGTAAACCATCTACAAACATAGATGAATGGATCAGGTGTTTTATTACACTTTGTGAGTGGATAATAATTGGTTTGTAAACCTTCTATAAACACTATATTGATGGCTATTATAAAAAACTATCACTTGTAATAATTAGTTTTGTGAATATAAACATGTGAATAAGACCTTTAGAAGTTGAAAAAGGTGAACTGATAGGACCCTGAGATGTAATTCTGTATTTCAACCCATCTACTGCTGACAGGTTTTGCACCAATAAGCTACACCAGCAGTACATACTCTATAGGTCTGTGTAAAAAAGGTGAATCCCTTCGTGACACTGGGAGTGAATGTCTTAACATGCAGGTGTCTGAATGTAGTTTATATGGTTTACGACTGGAGCCGTGGAGCAAAAACACGTAATGCATCTCCATCTCTCTACATATCTTACACGTTTATATATCAAATCTATCTCCATCTGCTGTAGCATCTCTAATATAACATGATCTATAAGTGGGGAATATGAACAGCTCTGGATTGGCCTTTCCCAGTCTGAAAGGGTTTGTTCATGTGGAGCTGAGAGTGGGCAGAATCAATAGGAGAGAAAAATAGGAAAATGACATGGCTCTCTCCAGATGAGAGATCTAATCTCCAATATCCATTTACAGCTCAGGGCCCTGCACTATAGCAGCAACACTGCATCCCGGTTACAGTAAAAACATAGATCTCACGGGCAGATCGCTGTCCACGTTCATCTTCGCTCCTTCTTTCCACAACGCTTTGAACAACGCCGGTGATTCAGAGGCCGACACTCAAAGCTATTTATATTTTTTGCTGTTGTTGCTTTCATATTTTGCAGCTCTAATAGCTTTTAATCTCGTCCTTACACACGAGGGGATGGAAGTTGACTCGCGAGTGTGGATTTGCCTTTGACATAAAGTCCCATCCTGGTTCTGATGGAGCCTGCACTTAGACGTGGTGACAATTTAATTCCCTCAAAATAGTAGCTATACTCAAAGTATTTCGTTTTCATTTGGTTCCTATTACATTTGTGTGGCTCTCCTTTTTTTTTTCTTCTTGCTGCTGTATAATAAAGTCGAATATTGGTGTGTTCCAGGCTCGCTGGGTCACATTAACAAACACTGACATGCATGTATTAAAACCATACAACGTTCTGGGCCAAGACGTTTTGGCTGCTGTTTGGTCTCTTTCTTTCTCTCTCTTGCCTCTCTCCTCCCTCTCTTCTCTTCCTTCTTCATCCTCCCTTCTAAAGGAGAGGCGCCTTTGTAGTTTCTGTCTGCTCTTATCGGTCCTGGCATGAAGCACTTGCCTCTGCCACTGTCCTCGTGTTCTCTGCAAGCTCCCACTTTTGTGTTGCCTAATGAACTCTGACCAAAATTAGACATACTCTTCAACTTTTAAACTGAAGGAGCCCCTT
>OMLB01019181.1:0-11104 GCA_900302555.1 Myripristis jacobus
AGTTATTCAAACACTTTTCTCTATACCATTGCCTGTGTCCATGTGTCTCCCTTATCCTCTGCATTTTGTTGCTCTTTCTCTCTTTCTCTCTCTCACTGACACACACACACACACACATACACACACACTCCCCAACACATTTATCAAAACGGAGAAATTCAGCACAGTTTATTTTAACTTATAATGTCAGCATGAGCCTTGACCAGTCTTACACCCGCGCATAACCTCATGAGTGTCCAAACAGCATTCAAAAGCTCTTGTAACGCAGGTAGTCTATAGGGTCCAATGCAGAAACATTGCCACCTCGCTACTGGCTCTCTCTGCTTGGTAATTTATTGGACTTGAAACTTCATTCTTTAGCATAGTGTGTGGATTTATTTCAAGGCCTGGTGGTATAACAAAGCTAAAATTGGTGTTGCATATATTTTAAGGCTGTAAAAGATGAAGATGAAGTTTGTTATGTGTACTGTTTGTTGGCAACATAGAAGTAAAAATAGACCAGTATGTCAAGTTATGATGGTCAAATGAATTTTTGACTACAGTGGGCCAGACAAGCAGGTAAGAAAGCACTTCTCGGGTGTACCTGCAGTTTTAGTCAACCATCTGGCTCACCCCCATGCTCCTGTAAGCTGGAGACTGTGTGGTGAGGGAGACCAGCTGTGCCTGGCACTGGGTGACTCAAGCATTTCTCATCCGCGCCTGTAGTTTTCTTCTAGTTAGCGCCAGGATACACAGCATCACGTCAGAGTTCATGCTGTATTACAGCACATATCAAACAGTAATACTTGTCAAAAAGTAGACTCTGACTGAGAAGTCAGATTCAGGTGCACAGATTCACACTTTGTGTGTTGAAAAAGCTCCTATGTCTATCTTTCATTCCTCTATCTATGCTCTTGTCTTTCCTGTCTCACCCTCTACACACACACACACACACGCACGCACGCAGGCACGCGCACACACACACAGGCACACACACACACAGGCACACACACACACACACATGCACAGTCACACATAATTAGTGGCTTAGAGGCACAGGACAGCCGGTGTGTGTCTAAATGAAAATCTGAGTCATCACTCTCTTACATTAGCCTACATATAACACCACCAGCGGCAAACAACAGTAATCATATCTATATCTTGTCTCTTTCACACACATAAACATGAAAATAGACGCACACACAGACACACACATACACAAAATAACACCACACAAACATTTGCTACATTCTGCACAATTTCTGTAATCAGATTCTCTTGCACAGAACATAAGCCTCATGGAAATAAATGAAACATTTATTGCAAAAGCACACTTGTTTTAGGAGTTCATGGCACAGACTCGTCAGCCTGTGTTTATCACATTGGGACTGTCTGGGCGAGCAGTGAATCTGACAACCAGTCTGAGTACAATAGACTGTGAAGTATCTGGAGGACACAGCAGCAAGACAGACACATAGGGAACACTGAAGAGACACCTGCTCCCCTTGTTTGTGTGTGGAGCCTGTGTGTGTCTGCGTGTTTATGGATTGCTGGTTATGAAACAGGTCACACTCTGCCCTTAGGCAGCTCATGAAAAATAGTGAGAGAGAAAAAAAGGGAGCGAGAGATTACCTCCAATTTACAGCCCCCTCCCTGTAAAATTCTGGGACACTGAGTGGAAAAGCAAATGCTTTGATCTTTCTATCACAGAGAGAGGGGCTGCAGCAGATCAGCTGAAGGGCATTGGACACAACAGCATTCGGAGAGCTGTGGGGATGTGACAGATGAGGTGAGAGATGAAAGGATTTGTTCTGCAGGCAGATGCAAATGAGTTAATGGGACCTAGTTTATACAGGACAGTGGACAGGTGCAACTGTTTTTGATATAGGCCTACAGTGCAGAGTTACAGCTCTGTTACGTCATTGCTTTCATGATGTGCAAACAGTAGAGAGCACTTAACTGCAAGTCTTAGATTTCTACAGTAGTTATATGTTTTGCAATTTTTGTGCTGCTTTGCTACTTCACAATATCTCTCAATCTGAAGATTTGGTCAATCTTTGCAAAAAACTTGTTTGTATGTTCTCACTCCCATATTTGCACTCTAGTTCTTTATTTACAATACTGAAATTCTACCCAAGCATTACTTTGAACGTTTTTTGAAAGATTGGCTGCTATAGAGAAAGCATGGCATGCAGTGTGTGTGTATGTGAGTGTATATGTGTGTGTGTGTGTGAGTGTGTGAATCGGCTGCATCACTCAGCTTTGAATGTAGTGGTGGTGGCGAGCTTTTAGTGTGCTGGTGTTTTAATCAGCTTCCTGATCAAGCGTTTTGGCCCCAGATGTGCCATCATGCACAAGATGCTGCAAATGACATTCCCAAAGTCCCATCATGCCTCAGTGGGCACAGCAGTCCTCACAACAGGTTCTCATTGTCGTATAAGTGTGTGTGTCTTGGAAAAAAACAATTTAATTAGTTCACAAGAAGAAAATTCAGTTAAGCAGTTTCAGGAGTGAGGAATGCCTTTACTGGCTAGTCCGTTGTTTACGATGGAGAGAGGACTGGTGAGAAATCACCTCAGATGATATTTAGACTAATGGGAACACTGCCAAGGAGGTGATGTCCTGAATTCAGATATGAGCTGCTTGTCCTCAAACGATACAGGGTCACATAATTTAATCGCATTGAAATTCAAAAGTGAAATGTCATGGGAATGATAAGATATGGTTCGACAGTGGAAGGAGAGGAAAATACTCAGTGAGCTTAATAACAAGCACCTCTCTGCGGGTGACTTGATAAAAAGGATTGCACAATATTTTCATCTATAGCCATTAGCAGACATGGAGATAATGTGTTCAGTGTGTGTTAATGTGTTGAATTAATGGCTACAATGAAAGTGCAAAGAACAGTGAGTTGTTTTGTTAAGTATTTGCGAGTTCTTGCTCCTGTGCAGTACACAAAGTGGCAGCTGGGAGGATAACATGTGGACCAGAGGTCCATGATCGGGTTTGAGCCATGGAGTCATGGTTGTATGGTGTGTGGCTTAGAAATTAGTTGTTTTGCCTTTGATGGTGAGGTTTTTTTTTTATGCGGAATTTCTTCATATTGCTATGTGTGTTTTTGCCATCTGTTCTTTTTCTTAACTTTGTATTCCTTGAGATGTAAAGGCAGAAGGCTTTAATGGAGACTTTTAGAGAGTAAAAAAGTAAAAAAAAAAAAAAAAAAAAAAAAAAAAGCAAAAAAGGTAGAAAAAAAAGCTGAACCGTCAGCCTTAGGGTTAGGGTTACTCACAGTAGACTGTTTGGCACAAACTGGAAATTGAACCTAGTGTGTCAGAGTTGAACTTTATTATATCCACCCACCACAGCACAGTATTTAATTGTCAAACTACTGTCTGTTTCTATTCACTCTTTTATGTAATCCTTTTGCAGTGGGAAAATGTTTTTTCCCTTTTGAAAATATGCTCATTTCACAAATTATGGGAGATCCGTGTCAATGAGATACACTGAGCTGCAGGTGTAGAACCACCACAGTTTTAGACAGCAGCTTTAGACAGAGCTGAAAATGGCCCTGAACCAAATTATTTAAACAAATGATTTCCAACAGAGCCAGATCTTTATGTCTTTACCTTGAGCTGAGAAATGCCTAAACGTAACTATTGCTAACCAGTTTAAAGCTGTCACAACGTAAACGCGGTTGGTTTAAAACCCTCACTGTACCTGCAGCTCGATGATACTGGAGCTCAGTGGCCCAGCTCCTTATTAGGCGTGAGCCACATTTTGCCTGCCAGAGCAGCTCCAGTCCTGCTTTGAATGCTGTCAGGGAGTCCTGTGTGTGTGTGTAGTTTGAAAGAGAGAGGGAGAGAGCAAGAAAGAGGTATGGATTTAGCTTAGGTCCAGCTTTATACAGGAGTTCACTCAGCATGCCTAGCTGTTCAGCACAGCATCGTGATGCAACCTGCCTCAAGAAGCAGGAGACAAGATACAAATGTTAGAATCCTGCAAGACACCGCAACATACTGATCTGAGCCACAAACCTGCCGACTGTGCCACGCATTTTACTTCACTGCCTCCATTCTGCTACTTAGCAAACACATGAAGGGTACTACTAGTTTATATAATAGCACAACCCAGTCTCAAGAGGCAAGCATGTTGTCTGTACATGGAGAGCATAAGAGGGAGAGTTACAGAGCACAAAAAGATCATTGATCATTGATGCACTTGTGCCAAGTATCTATATTTAATTTTCAACTTAATTTGCACAGACAGCATGTTTGAGGTACTGTGAGGGGTTTTTGTTGCCTGCCTTTATTTGTTAACTCTTCTGTCATGTACATATTACAGTTGCTGTGCATGTTAAAACACTGAAATACATGATTGCTGCTTATTGGGAAATGATTTAGCTCCAGGGTATTTTTTCTTCTTCAGTTACAGATATCATGATGTATTATAGCTGATTACCATAACAATATACTGCATATTTCAGAATCACCTCTAATGTGATTCCATCATTACTGTGGGTAAAATATTATGATGGTACTGCATAGCCAGTTAGCCGGTGATCCCCACCTCTATCTATTTGTTAGAAGAACTCTGAAGAGACAGAATGCAAGAATAAATGGCTTGTTTACATATTTGTAATATTCTCATCTGCCAAGTATCCATTAATGCATTGTTCCCTGCAGCTCCACTGCAAAGAGCTGAAGTGCTGAGGTGTTATCTGCCTTTCGTTGAGGATCTATTTATGTGGCTGGGTGTGTGGAAGTGGCTTACAGAGTTGGTGGCAGAATGAGTTCAGGATGTGGTGTGTGTAATTGTGTCTGGCTCACTCATTTTGTGAAATGCTAAGTACACCATTTCCTGGACCAGCAGACACACACACACACACACACACACACACACACACACATACACACACACAAGGACACAATGTGAGCATATATTCACTTACTTGCTTGTTCACTTACTCACTCACTTACTCATCTCTCTCTCTCTCTCTCTCTCTCTCTCTCTCTCTCTCTCTCTCTCTCTCTCTTTGTCTGTTTCACATTGCATTATTTAGTGTACCATTTATAAGATTTATATGTAGTAAACAGCAGATATTAGCCTTTGGCTTGCGAAGACGGACGATCAATATCTTTCCAGCCATTGATGGTGAATGAAGGAGGGATCTATTATTTAAAAATGGGGTAGCTATTGAGTAAACTATGTGATGTGTGGTTTACATGATGAATTCTTACTTACACTACACGCACACACGCACACACGCGGACACACACACGCACACACATACACATACACACAGAAAAATAAACACATTTATTGTACTTATTGTTTTGTTGTCATCTTTCTTTTCACTTTTTGTTTTTCCCTCTTTGACCTTGCTGTCCCCACCTCAGTCTGGATGATTATCCTGGTCCAAGATCTTATTCTTTACTTCTCTTTCTGCCTACCTCTGTCTGTCAGTCTTTCTGTCTGTCTGTCAATCTCTCCCTCTTTCCACATGCCTTGTTACCATCTGCTCCACCACGGCAGATAAACTTTGTCCCATAATCTGAATGACCCCTGTAAGAACCCCTTAAGAGAATAAACTTGTGATTCAGTTAAACAAAAAGCAAAACGGATGCTGCCAAAATGCTGAACAACAGCCTGCCAACTGGATTCAGGAGGGTGGATTGTTGTTGGTGGAAGGGGGCTGGGTGAGGGGAGGTAGTTTGGGGATTCCCTTGCCTCTGTCAGAGTGCTGCAGAGTCATCCATCAACTCTATTTTTATGGGTCTAAAGAGCTAAACCACAAGCCTGGGGGGGATATCACCGCCCTGACAATGTGAGCTAAGGCAATTGATCTATTTAAAACAGCATTGGCAAAGCGGCGATGCAGTGCGAGATTTGTGGCGTTTTCATTTAGTTCCACATTTTTCACCCCTTAATTAGATCTGGATGGCCTGTGGGTAAACATTGTCAGCATCAGCAGCTGCTATTTACTCCCTCCAAGGACCTCAGTGTTTGGAAGTACATGGAACGCCTGTCTCAAATGCAACCCCAAAACGGCAGTTTTTTTTTTTTTCTACTTGTGTTTCGTGCTTTTACAACACTTTTCAGGTTAAAGACAAATTTATGTCTTCTGTGAAAAGCAGGGTTGCAGTGTTCATATAGTCATCTCTACAGAGGGACAGCATTTAAATGCACTAGTAGCACTCTGAATCTCCTTGTGACACTATTGCTAATGACATCTGTGCAACAAATATAACCACAACCTCTGAACTGACCGTGGCAGAGACCTCCAAAGAGTTTCATTTTCTGAAATGAGGGCAGACTTATTTGCATTTGTTTGCTTTGAAATATCCACCTTCGCCGTTGACATCAGGCCATACAGATAGGCCGATGAAGGGAAGGTTTTTTTTTGTTTTTTTTTAAAATACCTCTGCCAATTTCAAACCAATAGCAGAGCTTCCATAAATCATGCAACCTAAGTGATAGTGGCCTGTTGTGATGGCCCAAAATCATGACTCAATCGATTTTTCTTCAAGTTTCTTTTCAACCTCTTGAACGTGATTTTCCCCTAAATTTCTCCTTAAAATAGCCTAATAATCAGACTATAAGACCATTGCATTTCCACTCCATTATTCAGTCTGAAATTGCTCCCTTCTAGCCAATTTGTGTAGGTGGACGGATTTGAATCCCATCTGATCATTTATAAGTGGAGTTCCATTAGTGTGTAAAAATGCCATCTTCCACGTAATTATTTTGCTTAATGCACAAATGTGCTATTTTGTCCTGTGGTCTTTGTCATGTTTTGTTGAGCGTGCATCTGACTGCAATAAGATACAAAAAGAATTTCCAAAAGGGCTAGAAAAATAATCAGTCGTTTAGTCAAAGCAATCACTGGCGACTAACATGTCTCGCTGTTGTCACTCAGTTTCCAGTCGACCCAGTAGCTGTGTTAGCCAGTTTACAGCATTATTGCAAATCAGCCAAAGTCAGCAAGTTTAGCCACCCACAAAAATGTCAGTGCTGATACTTTTGACTTTTGTCATTCATTTTCTCATGTTAGCCAGTATTAGCCAATAGGGTTAGAGCTGATCTCTCTGGCTCTGGCATAGCTTGATTACGTCAACATTTTTTTTCCTGCCCTACGCCTTAAGTTTTTCAACCAAGAAATTGCCGTTGGGCAACATCACACCCACTGAATTACTTGAAAATTTTTAAGGTGATTGTGCGATTCATTGGTCTGGAACCAGGCTACCTTTAAGTAGCTTTTAACCCTCCTATTATGTTTGGGGTCAATTTGACCCCAGCCTATGTTTAACGTCTCTAAAGAAACGATTAACATCATTTTTTTTTTTTTTGCTTCATATTTAATGACTTTTCCTAATGTAATGGGTACTACCGGGTAAATATGAAATTCACATGATGATATGCTTTCAATGTCCTCTACACACTTTGTAACGCATCAGTTATAAATAACAAAAATCTGTACTTAGAAATAATATAAAAAAGCCATTAAAACACCAAAAATTAAGATTTCTTTCCAATTTTAGGTCAATCAGTGAGATTTTATGGTGATTTGCATATTTCTCCATGGTCACGTAGCATGAATACTGGATGTATAAGTGGGGGTGGGGGGGAGTTATGTTTTATTTAAAGGGCTATTTAGGTCGTCAACAAAGAAACATAAAGTACCTGACACATAAACTTTGGTAACAATTTTAATTGTAATAATTTTGTGGAGGTTTAAACTGCTGGGGTCAAATTGACTCCAAACATAAAAGATGTTAGTAAATTTGAACATAACAGGAGGGTTAAGTAGCTTCAAAATGAGAAAAACATTTTTTTTTTTTTTTTTTTTGTATTGTACGACAACATCACACACATATCACTCATTTTGAGCAAAATATTCAATACCAAAATGATGCCATTGTTTGATGGCTGCCCCATTACATCAAACAGGAAATATCTCGATGTCTGGTGCATCATTTGTAATTCAGCAGGACATATTTGGTATCTCTGGAAACCTTGGGGTCTCTACAAGAAGAGAGTTCTGTGTGTCTGAACGAAACTCAGCCACGCAGCAATGGCAAACTCAGCGGCAGAGTTGAAGAGGTTAACACAAAATACAGTATTAACACCACTACTCATTTTCTCCTCCCAGGTATTTGGGGATATCCACCGAGGCAAGCGACTATTTCACAATGTTAGATGAGAAATACAGAGACACCTGTATAACTACACGGCTTTGTTGTGCAATTCGCCATCAAAGGTGAAATTGTGAGGCCAAATCCACACACAGATCCATCTTTCCTTCTGGACAAGTGAGCAGCTTCAAAGAAGGCCTGGGTGTCACTTCAAAGATCTCTTCATCTCCTTGAGGTTTTCTCTCTGCCTCTCTTGTGAGGCTGCTGTGTGTTAAAAGTGTGTGTTTTAATCTACAGCCTTGCAATCTTCCCCCCATCCCTCCATCTCCCCTTCCCAGCCCTGACTCTCTCTGGCTAATGAAGGACTTTTTTGTTGTTCACTCAGTGAGATGACACCAAATCAAGAATACATCAGAACACGGCTGTGGTTCTTAGTTGTAGCTGTACTCTCTGTAAGAACAGGGCTAACGATCAGGTTTTTTCAGAATATTACAGCTTAGTAGACCCTAAAAATGAAACAGACAACGCTGTCAAATTCTGTTGCCATGTATCCATTTCCAAGCAACATGTTGTTCCATAAAGTATTGTAATGATTTCTATTCGTTAAAATTAGCAGATTTTCAATCAAATCAAGAAAAAATGTGAAGCATCACTGGCAACTTGTGTTTCATTACTGACACAAACATAACATTTTACACTTGGTTTTTCAAAAAACATATTTTGACTATTAGTCAAGCCTGATGGTGATCCTACTATCAGAAAGATTGTGTGTATTCAGTGGAGAATAGAGAGGGCATTGAGCAGCCAGTGAAATCTACTGCACTACATTTCTCATTCACAAAGGAGATGTTAAAAGACTCAAATACATGGCCCTTAGCTGACATTGACATTCATCTCAGACAGAAATGTGGCCAGATATAAGGCGGAAAAAAAGACTCTTCTTATTACTATGCAGCACTTTACACCTTACAGCCCTGACACAGATACAGTACACATGAAGTTTTGTACAAGTTAGATGGTGCATCATGCAAAAAGGCAAAAGTAATATCTATAATTGTAGAATATAAATATATTTATAAGATTTTCTTGTTGCTGTTGTTTTTTTTTAATTTGAGACCCATAACAGTGTCTTGTTTACTAGTATTTATGAACAACACAGAAAAAAAAACACACCTTAAGATAGATATATGACACACTTTACTTTAACGGTTTGCCTCTGTCAGATACAGTGGGAGAACAGCTGGCTGATTGCCTTTTTCTGCTGATAAGTGGTGCTGGATCTCTGGAGGGACTTTAATTTTCACCCACTAACATCAAAATGGTTCCATGAAACGCAGTTTCTAACCTAAGCCAGTCATTCTACTCATTGACAAGCCATGCTATCCAACTGAGCGTTATGGCATTGTTAAAGCCTATAAATGTACTTGCGAGATTATGGAGCTGCCATTGTAAAAATGTAAAATGACTTCTTTTTTCCCTGCCAAGGTTTTGTGAACTCTCCAGAGACAGAATTAGTATTGTTTTCTATCTTCATCCAATGACACACACTTCAAAAAGTATGTCTCTGTTATTGCATTCATATGGCTGCTATTCTACAATAGTATTTGTATATGTTGGCCGCTGGCAGCTCCAGAAAGGTAGATTATTGGAGCGCTCTTGCTGAGATAGGGATCCACCCGTGGTCCACCTCTCACTGTTCCCTAGGCTGTCATTGAATAGTGTAAAATACTCCATAATTTACATTTTAACACTCCCTGAAAGACACAGACCCATTAAGAGACCCTCAGGAGGAGTTGCCTGTGGTTTATACTTTTATGAATCTTCCAGAAGGGTTTTTACAGGCTCTGCCTTGCTGCATGTGCCAGATAGCCCCCATAGCTACAGTGCAGCATATAAAAGGAAATGGTAATTAACAGAATAAACAACATTTTATGAAGGCATGCAGTGACAATAACATTATCTCTTGGGGAACAGACCATTTCCTAAGAATTACCGTGATTCATTGGAGCAGGAGGCAAGGAAGTTTGGGGTTAAGAATTAGTGCTAATGCATGGCATTTCTGATGTTTTATTTGGTAATTTATATTCCATATTTGTGGCCATCACAAATTTGTCACATTAATGTTCAATTACTGTGGAAAAATAGACCAAGGATAGTTCATCTTGACTGCTATATATAACTGATTTTTTGTTCTTCATGATTTGTTTTTGGTTTCACTGCGATAGCATGCAAAACATAGGTTTATATTACTGTCCTTCCCATACATACTGCTATTCATCACTGACTTGCAGTCTGTTCAGTCGGATACTTAAAAGGATTTGATGGTGAAGTGCCTCAGTGTGATTCCATTAAGGAGATGATAGTGGATATTGATACAGCAATCCCAAAATAGACTGCAGTTCAAAACCAAGTAATTCATATTTCTAGGCTTTATTACTACAAAATTCTCAATTTCTGTAGCATTTGTCAAGTCACTGACATGAAATGTCAACAGTGTTAACACCCAGCCCTCATCTTCTCATTCTGTCTCTCTTCCCATTCTACAGTGTTGCAACACAGTCCAGAGCACAAGGTCATCACTCAGCAGAGATAATCCAGGAGGAAGGAAGTGCAGACTGAGCCCCTATGCAGCACAAGCCAATCCGGTTAGACACCCTCACCTCCTCCTCCAAGCAATTTGCCTCTGATTAAGCAGTTCATCTCCTAGAGCATTTCTGAGCTGTTTCTCTTCCTCCTCTCTTGTATGATGCAGTTACTCCCAGCATTTGGTGAAGTCCTGTCGCTCTGTATGCCTCTCTGGAGGTTCGATGGGACAGGTGTGTGTGTGTGTGTGTGTGTGTGTGTGTGTGTGTGTGTGTGTGTGTGTGTGTGTGTGTGTTTGGAGGGGGTGGGGTGGGGGTTGAAATTCATTAAAACATTAGTTACATTATACACTTTTACTTTTCTCCTCTTTTTTCCTTTACATCAACAACTGCCAAAAACTACTTTTCTCC
>OMLB01019182.1:0-15262 GCA_900302555.1 Myripristis jacobus
TCATCTCCGTAACAGCCACAATTTTCTTCAAAATTCCAATAATGGTCGTGCACGGAATGACATTATCTGCCAGTCTTATCTAATGTTAGCTCTCCTTTTGCTAGTTAATTGGGTGTTTGTTAATTACACAGATCTGAAATCTATCAGGGCGCTGGGTTCGTGAATATTTAAACAGCACAGGTATGGCTTTTCTCCCCAGGGTGCTATAACAATGTCTCATAAGCTGAATCAGCATTTCCTGGTCAAAAAAAAAAACAACCGCCTTGGCCACTGAAGAACACAAGCAAGTAATTATAAATAGCTGATTTCCTCTAAAGCGAGTAAAAAAAAGATCCTTCACTCAGTAAACTTGATTGCACCATTAAAACAATGCAAAATAGGAGCGCTGCTGGTAGCTCGATACGTCTATTTCTCTCTCTCGTCTCAACTTATCTTTTCTCCATTGCTTCCTTCCCCTCCAGCCATCCATCCATCTCAGCAGCCTAGCACGGTGCGGTGAGTCAGCTGTCACTGTCTGTCCCTCCAGCTGTGGACCCAGCTGTCTGGGCCAGATGGGCCTGACTCCACCTCATCGTCACTAGGCTGCGATCTCTGCAAGGGGCCCCCTAACCTGGAGCCGCGGATGGCCGGCCCCAGAGCATAATAATCGCTCACTGAGTCAAAACAAAACGGGAGAGAGATGATTTGGCTGCAATTTAACAGACAAATAAGGTGTCCGTGCAACTCACACTGTGAAAAAACTAATCCAAGCTACCACGGCTTTTCGTTGTTATTAGAACATGTGGCAAAATTACATTTTTAAGTGATTACTCCTGGCATTGTTGCAACTTCACAAGGTGATTTACAGGTTTACTGAGACCTGAGAAAGATTCCTTTCTGCATGCCATTGTGAGTGTAATAATCAGGGTACATGCTCAAAGGTTGGCGGGGAGGGAGAGTGCCTGCTAAAGCTATTCCAGAATAATACTGGCTCACAGTAATCTCCTGCGCACAGGGAGAAAAGGGAGTCTATTTTGACAAGGATTTAAGGATTTTAAATACAATTTCTATAAGCAATGAAGGCCCAGCAATAGTGCCAGAGAGAGAGTGAGAAAGCGACAGATGACGGTGAAGGAAAGAAAGTTAGCAAAGGGGAGAGAGAGAAAGAGAGAGTCATCATCTTTCTGGGGAGCCAGATTGCGGAGCTCTGGGGTATGAGACGCCCCAGTGTTTAAAATGCCGGCTGAATCACATCTAATTTATCCAAAGCCTATGTGAAGAGGAACGGGAGGTTTTTTTTGTGTGTACGCAAGTGTGAAAGAGAGTGAAAAAGCAAGAGAGAGATCAACAGAAAGACAGACCGACAGACAGAGAGCACGATCCCTACAACAGCTTATTTAAGACAAGGTGTTTTTGATGCTCTGCTGGTGTCTGTGTTCGATAAATGGAAGTGGCTATCGATTCAGACTCCAGATAGGGAGTGCTGAGTCCTTGCTGTTATCACCAAGATTAACACACAATAACAATGAGAAATCTGCAGGGAATAGATGGGGAAGAGAATTCTCTCAGCCTTATCCTGCACATAAGAGATACACGGCTTGAGCTGCAATTTCAGCGATTGCTGATACTATCCTATACGGTTTACCAACAGAGTTGTTCATACTAATGTGCAAGTTTAACACAAACTCCCATCCACCGAGGATACTGCAGTGTGAAAATAATGGTACACTCCCTCCTGTGCACACTGAGGAAGTGAGTGAATATATATTTTAGTACATTATGGCTGTGCTAGGCAGCTGTGCACTTTGAATGTCCCCAAATGGCAGTGAGAGATAACTATTTGAATTTTTGAACGTTTAAAGGACTTCACTACCCATAAATCCTGTCATGGGAGTTAAATGTCCTCTTCTTAGTGGATACTGGGTCTAGGAGTGGAGGTGCTGAGGAGGTTCAGCCACTGTTAGTGAGCCCAGTTTTCAGGATGGAACATTTTCTGCTTAGAATACTGTTTTGGATTTAAAGGGATAGTTCCTCTTTTTAGAAAAAATGGGATATCATTTCACTTACTCACTTAAAAGTCACTTAAATCCTTAATCCACTCAAAATGTTAAATAAACATTGAGTTCTTTTTTTCTTAAACAATTATTTTCATGGCTGTTCTGCTTTATTCAATAGCGATAGAGAGACAGGAACACACAGGAAAGTTAGGTGAGACAGATGGGATGAGGACTTAGTGTTGATATGAGGTACGTGCTCAACCAGGTGAACCACTGGGCTGCCCCCAGGTTAGAATCTGTTGATCTGTAGCGGAATTTTTATAACCTGAAATTGGTGTAAAAAAAAAATTTGACTTTTTTTTTTTAAGAAAACAAAGAATGATCAACAGTAGAACTATATTTTTGTGCAGTCTCAGCTCTCTGTGCTGGTCCTCAGTTAAAATGGTGGCTGGCAGGTGCCTGAAAGATACATGAAAGGTGTGTGATGGAGGGGAGCAGTGGAAAAGAGGAAGCTAGCCACAACAATACTTTCCAGCTATTTTTTAGTACTGCAGAGAAAGTTGATATTTTTGTCCAACATGCGTACATATGTTCAGTGAAGAAAACAATCAATAAAAAACGGAAGCGATCTACTTCTGACTCTGCAGTGGCTACAGCTCAATGGCAGGAGGCTAACAGTTAGCATTTGGAGCATCTAGCCAGTATCCAGCACTCAGTAACAACGAGAGGAAGATAGCACCACTACTGTCCTACAGAACAGCTGGAGGGAAGTGAAACGATTTTTTTTTTCTATAAGAGTTAACTATCCCTTTAAACTTCAAGTTGTGGGTGTGCAAGATTTGACCATACCAGACATCAGAATTTTATTTGGCTTAGCGGTGCAAATCCACACTTCAATTAGAGGGGATAGGATGTTCCTCTATGGTCCAGCCCCGCTTTGTGATTTAGGCTGATAAGCTGGGTGTATTTTTACATAAAAATCCTGCCTACTGCAGCTTTCACAGCAAAAACGTCTTGTGATAAGCAAATCCTGTATCGAGACCAAAGAGACTTTTATTTATCCATATGAGAAATGCAAACCTCTACCAAATGGTTATTTGGCAAATTGGAGATCAATAACGGTACTGCATAGAGATAGTGCACTGGTGGATTTCTGTCAAAAATATTGGTGTGCACAGCTTCTCAGCAGAGGAGTGTCCTTTTGCCAGGATTCGCCGATCTTCCCTTTATATTCACACCTGTCATTTTAATCCTTTTCCCCGTCTCCAGCTACCAGCTTAGACTTTTTTTTTTTTAAACCTCTAGTCTTTATCTTTATCTCCCTCTGGGCGCCAGTTTGGTCGTAATCCCCCTTTCTGATGTTTGCTCCTTCTTCTTGTATCATCCTTATCTTAGGGAGAAACCCTTGAAACAAACACTTTCCACTGATTTCCCTTCAGCTGGAAATATTTCATCCCAATTCTCTGTATGCAGCATCATTTATCACCAGCAATATACAACTTCTGAAAAAAACAACAACAACAATGAAATAAATACACAAATAAATAAATAAATAAATAAATGAAAGCAGAGCCATCCTTTTGGGGTGTGTTTTCTGAGTGAATGTGGGTAGAGAGCCAGAAAGAGTGTGTGTTTAGATGTGTGTTTTCCTAGGTTTGTATGCATACCCTAGTCTGTCTGTGTGTGTGTGTGTGTGTGTGTGTGTGTGTGTGTATGTGTGTGTGTGTGTGTGTGTGTGTGTGTGTGTGTGTGCACGCGCCTGCAGTGCAGAGCCCTTGCTGCAGCATAGCTGACTGAAATCAGGATTTCAGAGTTAATGGATAGGGTGACTGCTGTCTCTTCGATGTGTCAGCTTTGGTTACACACTCTGCACACAGAAACCACCACTGCCGCGGTCCGGACCTCGGCAGAACAACAGCTGAATACATTTAGAGGACACAAACATAAAAGACTTGGGAGGTGATGTACCCACTTTTATTGTTTTGTCATTCAATCTATTTTTTCAATTAATCGACTAATGATTTTGCTTCTAAAATGTTAAAAATGACAATTGCCCCTTACAAGTTACCAGAACCAAAAGTGATAATTTAAAATTGCTAACTTATTATGAAAACACCCTCAAGATATTCATTTTATATCAATTCAATACAAAATGAAAAAAGCAAGGGAATGCAGGCTTTTACTCTGTTTTGCTTCTGCTGGATTCACTGAGTAACAAACTGATATTGATAAACCATGAGAGACATCTTCAGGAAGCTGTTCTCCTCCACTGTTTGTGCTTATTTATTTGAGAGAAATTGTGTATGTGCAAATGTATCTTTGTGTATGCTTGAATGCACGCAGCATGCATGTGTGCCTCCTTACAGCTTAATATATTGGCCAAATTCTATTTATGCAGCTTTGCACAGCGTCTTGATATCAAAGCCACAAAATAATCCTTGGAGCCCAGCGTGTTAAATCGTTGATGGTGTTTGACAGCCAAGACCTTGGAGGCAGTCACCCGAGTTGGGGCCTTACAAAGGCAGGCCTCCACGCTCCCAATCCCACCCCCAAGTGGATTACACACACCTACTATTACAGGTTAGAGGCTGGGATTAAAGAAATCTCAGCCCCTGCCCCAAATAGATCCAAAATCCCCATTTTTGGATCTATATGTGAAACCCTACAGTAGATAAATCAATCTCCACAGCAGCATTTTCTCCTGCAGAGACAATACAGTTGGGATGTAATGACTGTTAGGGTGCCCCCCGGTGGTTGGGCTTGACTGTGATTTGCTTTTTCGCCAAGTGTGGACTGGAGCCTTGATCTTGAACGCTCCCCCTGTAATGTCTAGAATATATGGCCCTCAGAGAGGGTTATGCCTCAGGGTGATTATGCATTTTATGATGCCTTCGCTGTGTGTGACACAGGCAGAAAAATGAAAGAGGGTTGGGAGGGAGAAAGAGTGACAAAGAAAAGAGAGACTTCCAGGAATGTCCTTGACATTTCCATACCTCGCTTCCTGCTCTCTCACTGCCTCATCGCTCAATTCTCCCTCATTCCCTCCCTCCTTTGACAGCTGTTAGGACTTTAACCCGCTAAGTGCAGGCCTTCTATTGAGTGGCTACATGAGGGCTCATTAGGTATGAGGCTGATAGAGACATTGAGTGTGAGAGCTTATCTGTTGACATGCAGCAGCGCAAGGTCGAAGGGTTAAGACATGCAGGTTATCAATAGGCAGATGAGGATGTCTGCTTTGAATATGTTAATGTCACTTTCCATCATGTTACCTACCCCTGCTGCCAATCAGGACAGCAAAAAAAAGTGCCAGCCTCCACATTTTACTGGCCAGCGGGATGAAAGAGGTTTCAATTAGCAGAGACTCATTGAAACTGTGATCAAATGATGCAGGGAGTCAGTGGGTGAGTGTGTCATTACGATGGTAATCTTTTGCTGTTTTTCTTGAAATCTTTTTCTCTGTCTCGCTTGATGTCCTCTGCTATCAGTCCCTATCACCCCCACATCTACTTTTACTGCAGAACTGGAGTGGCTGTATCAGTGGTTATTAAATTAAGTCATTTCAAGCCACTGAGCAGAAAGAAAGCAACCTTGTAAAAATCACACACACACACACACACACACACACACACTTACAAACAAACATCAACATGAATATGCTAGTTTTTACACTAATCTCTCAGTTTGCTGTTTACGTTGTGCTCCATGTGGAATCTGACTTTGATTCTTGGCAGACCACAAATGAGTGTCATTCATGCACATGGACTTAAAATTTACACACCAGTCATGACCACTGATGGTACACCAGATTTGATTTCGTATCCATGCACACGTTGATCAAGTCCAATCAATCGCAAATGGGTCCTATGCTCACATTATCATCAATCAGCATACATCCACGCCCATGAACAAGCAATCAATGCTATAGGGAGATGGTGATCAAGATGGATTAGGTGTACAGACCAAGCATGTTGCAAAAATTTTCAGTAGTGTTCAGTATTTACTATCATACAAGGAGAGCGCATTGCTTAAAACTAAATTAATTAAACGAATTATTTACCTTTTTACCACTTATATGTGTGGGAAGGACTTTTCAGTCCTCGCTCCTGTTGATGTTAGGTAATTTATTAGATCTATTAGAACCATACTTATTTCCACTTATCTGAATGCAAAAACTTAATTTTGCCGTCACAACAAATACAGATACAAATACAGAGAGTGGCCTTTCTACACATTCCCACTTTGCACAGCACAAGCCGTAGTGACATGTCTTATGGGTTTGCTATGCACCATACACATTTGATCATCAACTCACTCTAGTTCATCTCCCACAAGTGTTCGCTAAACAATGCCAATCATTGAGCCCAAACTTGTTCTGTTGACTCTCTGTCTATCAGAGGACTCTATAAAGTGAGAAAGAAAAACAAAATAACAAACATAATTTCCACAAAGAAAAAACAGGTTACTGCAAATAACATGAGCTTCAGTGTGGACAGTATCATAAAGAAAAGGACATGCCATGTCCAGCATCTGTTTTCTGATGAATAAGTCAAGGTCGTTTCAAGTGTAAGTAAGTTACCATAGTTCATCTATTCTTGCTTCTCTGAACTGAAAAACCTAGGTTTCTGTTTATTCTGGGTTAACAAACTTGGGTTAGTCACTAAACCCGCTTTCAGAATTACCCCCCAGGTCCAAATCCCTGTAAAGAAGAAGAAAAAAACAAAACAAAACAAAACAAAAAAACAGCCCACAATGCCCTAACCTAACTCAGCAGCCTTGTAAAAAAAGGTATACCTATTTGCACAAAAATGTTTACACAACTGTGAATACATGATAAACACTGCAGCTCTCAGGTACTTAACACATTGCTGTCAATATTAGAGCGCATTAATTTTCACAGGCTGGAGAAGTTAACAACAGGGTCTTCGAACTCTAATTGATTTCTTGGAAATTCAAATGGAAAGTGCCCTTTTTATCACAAAAACGGCCGAAAAATGGCATCAAACTTGAAAAACGATAATAAAAGGAGGTGAAAAAGAATCCTGACAAGTCCTTGAGCAGCAGACAAGAAATTGAACAGCTTGACATTTAGTCTGCTACTGGGCTGGGTCGGCATGTCAGGTGGAAAAGAATTACATGGTAGAAGCCACCCAGTGAGGGGGTAAATCACTGGGTAATCTAGCCGGCAGGGATTTTGGAACCTGAGCTGATCTTTCGGTTTTACATGACTACCACTTAACCAAAGATTGTTTTTAAACTAGCTGTTAAGGAGGAGAGAGGAGCAGAGCTGGGGGAGACGTGTGCAGGGGCAAACTTAAATGCTGGCTAATTGAGAAAATAGTGTATATAGCGCACTTCGTGTTACTATTCTAGGACCTTACATCAAGTATATGAATTTTCTAACTCTGATGAAAATTTGAGTCATCGTTATATAAACATTTCTCTGAGTAATATTACACTGACACCGATGTAAAAGGTAAGGGTAAAGAGAGTAAGTAGCTAATGTTATGATGTTTTACCAGCTTACCAACTCCTCTAAGTTTGAAGTGTGTTTTGGGCGTAACATACAATAAACGAATCAGGGTTCCATCTCATATTCCCTATAACAGCCAGGCATGTGTGCACCTTGGTAGATTGCTATAATAATGGCGGATTTGTCAGGTAAGGAAACAGATCTGCTTGTGCACGCAGTGACAGCGCACAAGCAAATCGTCTTTGACAACGGCTGTAATTCTGCAACCATTAATTTCACATCATCTTATAAATATGACTTCATTATAATATTTGCAGTGATCATTATATAGCATGGTGCCAAACTGACCACCACAGATTGAAGCAGGGGCTCAGCACTGCCTCTAATGGCCAAAAGATTGTACTGCACCTTTTTTCTGCAATTAATGGCCATGATTCGGCTTTGTCTCTCTAACGGATTTGATTCCAACAACAGGTGAGTAAGGTGCATCCACGAAAAAAGATCTTTAAGTCTTAAATCTTGAAATCTTTAATATATTGGTATGGTACATGATTCTTTCTCAAAATGTCTTATGCTATTTTATGGTTGCTTGAGCAGAGAGCATGATTCACTGTTATCACATCCACAATTTGATCCTTCATTGAAGCCACAGAAGCAAGAGATAGTAGGAGTAACAGAGTCATGGGGAGAGATGAGTGAATTCCAGTGCACAGAGTTATAAGCAAGGAAAAACTCCATTTTATCCTCCACATAATGCCAAGTAATGTGCAGCAATCCCTTGCATATGAACTAAACTAACACTTTTTCTGCACATTTAATTGACAAGTAAGCGATAATGTTATTTTATTATCGTGGCAGAAATACATTTCTCGCCCTACGTGATACATATGAAGGAGACAGACTTTAATAACAGTGTTTCCGCTATATATACTGTGTGTGTCTAGGAAGGAGACTAATGTGTGTCTCTGTGTGTCTGCGCACCTTTGTTGGGATCATTTTTTCATGTTTCTAGCAGTGGAGCATGATAGATAGATAGTTTCAGCCGCCATCCCCCCCATCACCGAGCTATATAGCTGGCAGCTATAATGCACTGCCTGGCTTATCAAATGCCAAGATGGTACATTTAATTAACGTCCCACACACTCTATTCGGCGAGGCCCTGCATCTGGTCCTGGCTATGTGCTGGAGGGTTTACAGCAATCGGCGTGTGACAGGGGCTGATAAAGTCATTAGGCTTTGACACTAATAATAGGGAATGGACAGGAATGTCCTTTTGTTAGCCAAGAGATAGGTAGTACCGCTGGCGTGTAACACAAGAGAATGAATGCTTATGGAAATGAGAATGGAACATGGAATGGAGAATCGCTAATCTAGGATGATTGGAAGTACAGACGAAACAGCAATAAAAAAAAAGAGAGCATAGGATTAATGGCACGCAAAATGACTTTGAGGTGAAATTTAATCAAGGCAGAAAATGGATCTCTGGCTTTCCGGAGTGGGCTTGTGAGGGAGTTCCAGAAGCTATACGCCAGGCAGAAAAAAAAAAAAAGAATCTGTGTCCTTTCTGTATTGTGTCTTTGATGCGCACAGCACTGATAACCTAAGCTGTGTTTGAGCCGTGGTCGTGATTCTTCAGGTTTTCTCATGCTTTTCATGCTTTTCCTCCTCATCCCACAGGCTCTGTGTCTTTCTCTTAGCCATTGTGGTTCGAGGGAAGAAGTCTATTTTCCCAGGCAGTGTAAACATACCCTTTGACTGAGGTGTGATTAGACTGGTGGGTTGAGTGTAAAAAGAAGACCGACAGGCACAGGACAAACTCCAGCCAAGGATGGCTGTCCTCCTCCCTGTTCACCTTAGAGGGCAGACAAGCCCCGTAGGTCAGACAACCATATTGAAAACAGCCTTCTGAATTTCTGTGGCGGACAGAAATTCAGCGTCTGTTGACACACAACTTTCTCCCCTTGCTCTGGTTTATTCTTCGCCTCTCTCACAGTTTCGTCCTCACTCCCTCAGCCTCGATTACGGCATGTACATTTAAATGATTCAATTTGTGATGCCCGGCTACATAATCATATTCTTCCTCCTTTGCCTTTTTCCTGTCTGTTACTGATGCTTCAGTTCCCTGGGGGCAAATTCTCACCTCTGTCTCTCTCCTTTAATAAAGAAAAAAAGTCGTTTTGTTAAAGGCGCACAACTTTGATTCAGTGATGATTATCCTTGTGTCGTTCTCCTCACTTAATACAAACTTAATACCAGCTACTCCTCCCCTGCTCTTCTATGAAGGGCTATTAATTACCCTGACCCACTTGTCACCATTTGACAGCTAAGTGGCCCTCCTTGTGCCCAATCAAAGCCACTTTTACTCAGCCATAATAGACTTTCTATTCCGTGTTCACATGCTCTGTTCTAAACTGCATTACCCCTAATCCTCACTTACTGGTGTTGATAAAACAAATCCTGCTTATGATACACCTTTATTTCTTTAAGGCGTATGCCACTCTTTTTAAATCAGGACTATATAGTGAAAAGGAGCTGATTAAAGTTTCTGTTGGGCTTTAAATTACAGATTGAGATCTTTTAAATCTGGCACAGAGGGCATTGGCTGTTTGAGGTGCATTAGGAGAAATTAAAGCCAAACAAAGAGGGGGTATCAGTTTGATCTTGCTGCAGGGAGACTGGATTTTTCAACCCTCAGCAGAGGTGTGACGCACAGTCCAGACACACATGAGCAAGGAAAGCATACACTTTGCATGTACACATTCCCACACGCAGACACAGGATTGGCAAACCCAAAGGCTTTGAGGACACCTGGAGTTGAGCTTACCACCTTTCCAATTACAGTTCAAACTGGACCTTGGAAATCTATTTCCTCGAAGGAAAAGTGATCCACTGTCTGTAGATATGGCTGCTTTGCCTGCCGTTATGCACCCACAGACCTAGTTACCATGCAAAGCAAACAGCGTTCTACGGAGATGGCAAACCTCGTTTGACCTTGTGCAAGCACTTTGGCTGCCAAGTCGTAGTAACAGCCCGTACCAGTCGGGCATCTCCTGTGGGGAGGACGCATACGTTTACACACACAAACCTCACGGGACAGACGCTATGACGGAAATGAACACCAGGAGCATTCTTGCTTTCCATTTAGCTCTTCCTTCAGGATTTGGCCTTTTGCATCACATTACTTTCACTTAGCATGTGGTCTCTATGGATCGTGAACTCAAATGGGGTGACAGGGCTAGTGTGAGATGGCAGTACATAGTACAAGGCTGCAGGCGTGTTCAGAGTTTTTAAGACTTTTCAAAGACAATTTTGTTTAAGGCTGTTGTTTGGACAAATCACCTTTTAATAAGCTTTGCAGGTATAAAGTATTCATTACCACATATCTGTCAAGTGCAGAGGCACATTTTTAGGTTTGAATATGGCAGGTTATCAACTAGATGAGCTATTCAAACAGTTTTCAGTAACCTCAGAAATGCTGACTGATGTACATTCACATTTCTGACAATTTAATGACTTTTAAGGTACAATATTTATAAAATTGGACATTTTTAAGGACCTGCAGATATCCTCAACTGCCATAGCAAGAAAATATTGAATATGAAGATGTGACAGAGAGAGAGAGAGACAGAGCAAGGAAGGAAGAGAGATGGATGAATAGGTGGATAATATGGCAGTCAGATTGTGCGCTGGCACCCTGCTACTGCGTTGGCACAGCATCAACAGTTTGACGGCCAATTAGCAATGAGTAGCCAGCAGGTGGAGGCCTATCGGTCTGCAATCTCACACACTGATATCTCTTCTTCCTTCCCTCCCTTCCAACCCCGTCCTTCTCCCCTCCACTGACCCGCCTTGTCCTCAGTGTGCCTCTCTGAGGTCTCATCCTCGTCATCAGGGGCCTGGGGAAGCCAGATGGCAGTCACAGTTGTGTGTGTGTCCGTGTTTGTATGTCAGTATGTGCTTGTTCCTTCGCAGGCAACCAGCCCTTAGCCCACCAGAGCTGCGGGGCTTCAGTGAAGCTATTGGCACTGATTAAGACATGCTGGCACATGCCAGGCACGACACACACACAAACACACACAAACCTCTCATCATCACTCCACCTTCCCAAGTTGTAGCCATGGCCTGCGGTGATGTTCAATGGCTTCTGGTGAGTAGAGTGTGGGAGAGGGCGGGCGCTCAGCACATGAGACATTCTCTCTTCAGAGTGTTTGTATTTTAGTGTTTCTTTATTTTCTTGCTACAGCAGTCTGTGTATCAACCAAGTCCCTCCCTGCAGGACCAGATTAGACAGTTCCTTCCAGCCCTGAAAGCCAAACCCTACTGGAATTTCCGGGAATAACAGACTCTAAGCACTAAACATGCCTTCATGTGAAATGAAGCATTTCTGAGTGATAATTCACTCAGGTCGTTGCCCCAGATTCCCTAAAATTGGGTCACAAGGGCAATAAGTGTGTTGGACCTCAGCTGCTAAAACTAAGACTGCACAGTTTTCATCTCATTGATGTTGTGCAACCTAAGTTATAGTGGAAACAAGCTGTTGAAAATTGCAGTCCCCACCATCATCCAGTGGAAGAGCCCATAGTGTGTCTCAGACGTATCTACCCTGGATGGTGTGCTTACACCCAAAATCTCCCTTAATAGCTTTCTGTCGATCTGCCTTGTGACTGGCTTGCTGTAATAATAGCAGCCAATGTGAATGGCTCTTGTCAGTGAATTGCATCTTGATTTGCTAAGTCTCTTCTACAAATATCTATGTGTGCAAAATAATGTGATTTACATAAATTATGCACAGGCATGACCCAACCCAGTCGCAAGAATAAAATGTTCTGATTTTACATTTCTGCAAACCAACAAATACATTAAAAATGTCAACGCTTCTTTCCTTTGCTTTGTTAATTTTGTCAGCCACCAAAACTACTTAAGGTTGAGTTCAGGAAAAGGTGTGACACCATGGTTAAGGTTAGGAAAAGATCATCATTAACATTATGAAAAATTAGCCAGTGCTTGCTAATAATAGCTAAAACAAACAAGGCTATTGCTTGACATGGGACTCAGACCCCAGTCTACAAAAGCAAAGTACTGTTGATTGTGTCATCCACCACCACAACTCCTAACATGGCATTTTTTGCTCACTTCATACTACCTCATGACAGTTGAAAAGGTGACATTTCAACACCCAAGGCTACATTTATTCCTGCAGACTGGGCTGCACGACCATGATTGGTGCAAAGAGGATTAGTTTGATCACAAGTGAAGCCAGGCAGGTTCCATTAAATCAGTACAGTCAGTTAAAATAACAACATCCTGATTTGATCTCTTCAGTGATACTGGGCACACTCCTTCTCTCTCAAGTCTTTAGTCAGTCTGTGCCTCAGTATCATTCCTTTTCTGACACATTAGCCTACCTTGCTTGATTGCCCAGTAGAGGCATTTGACATGTACACATTTTGACCATGCAGATTTAAACATCAGGCTCAATATGAGACTTGAGAATGCTTACTTGGACTATGAACACACATATCGTTTACAGCCACTGCCATCTTAAATAGAATCCTATCGGAAAAGACCAGTTTGCAGTGATGGCTGTGATGTCAAAAGAGCAACTGGCAACATAAAAAAATTCAACTTCTTAAAGCTCCAGTAGCTTAGGGTAACTAAAGCCCAAACTGAAATCACTGTGAAGCCTGACCTCTAATGGAGAATAGTAGGGTCGCTGGTCTCTGGTGGCAGGTAATGCCATCACTCATAGAGTACAACATGTGGTGACACCCTATAATTTTCACAATTAGAGATCAGGCTTCACAGAGATTTGGGGTAAGAGTTTTGTTACTCTTTAAAAAGCACTGGACCCAGTGCTTTTAAAACATGATAACAGCTGACCTTTTTCAGAAAAAGCACTATGATGTCAAGACAAAAGATGGAGCACAGACTGCCTGTAGTAGACTTATTTTGCAACATGTACTGTATAAGACAAGATGACATATCCAGTAAGAGCCAGTGCAGTACCTGATAGGAGGATTGTGGGGAATACCTGGTAAATGACACATAATAAAGTCTTCTGTTTTGTTAGCTAGAAATGCTGGTTAACATTAAACGATAACATTACTTCAGTCTTCAGCAGCCACCTTTAATGCTAGCACTAAACTTCTACCTCGCCAGCTTTAATTTTTATGGAAAATGTAAACATCCGCTAAGTCTTAAAATCAGCTTTGACAGGGATAAAGTGTGTAAGCTACGTAACTTGACCCACTGGCACAAAAAAGCACTTTCCTTAAAAAAGATTTTAAAAAAATAAATAAAAGTTTGTGGTTCCATTTTAGATTCTGTTTTAGGCCATCTTGCATTGTCTCTGACAACCCTAGGAAAAACGCAAATGTGACAGAAAAAGGGTCTTTGAATTATACATGGGAGCTGAATCACTGTCTGCAGCACAGCAAATTGAAAATGAAACTAACTGCGTTTGAACTGGTGTTGTAAGGCCTGTACCTCCCATCGTATTGCAGTGTGTCCAAGGCACTGCTCTATTACTTGCTCCCTCTTCTGTTGTGGTGCCTCTGTGACCATTAGTGCAACTCCCCCATCAGTCTGAAGATGATTCCCCTGTCTCCTGCTCCCTTGTACAGACGCTGCTACGCACTCCATCTTGCTTTACGGGAGATGGGCATCATCAGAGTACAACACCATTTCCCCACGTCCCGAATTTTCCAGCCCATTTCCTCACCGTGCCACTCTCGCCTCTCAGGGCTTGTAGACAATGTTCCCTCTACCCTTCATTCACCGCGTGATACATCACAGCAGGTGGTCCGTTGCATGCGGAAGATCCGGTGGATGGAAGGTAGCAAACTGAAACTACAGTAATAAAATCTCTTGCCTTGAGCGACACACTGATTTCCAAATATACAAACCGATCCTCAAAGATTCATTAGGATGTGTAGATTTTATTGACTAAAATTATTATCAATAGTCACTGACAAAAAGAGAAATCAGATCAAACCATGAAACCCCTCGTGGGCTTCTAGATTCAAATATATTCAAATATTATGCAGACTATGATAATGCATTATTTAATCTAGTAATTAATCATTATGGAAACAAGGATGAGATGTCTCCTTTGCATGGTTACCATGACCTGATTTTTTTGCAGCATTTTATTAGTAGAGTCTAATTTAAAGCACCTCTTCTTTCCTTCTCATTTTGCTCCCTCAACCAGCATTTTGCTCAATTCCTTTAATTTTCTCTCTCATAATGCATTTAGCCATTGAGCTCACTTGGAGTGAGTAAGACTAATGAAAAAATCATTTTGGGGCAGCCAGCCACGCCTCAATCAGTAATCGGGGAGTATTCGTCTGCGACATCAATCAATCTCTTTTACTGGAACCTCCACTTTCTCATCACATGGTATCAATCAAACTCAGGTTAATGGTGACCCAACATTAATCAAGGGATCGTGGGAATTATCAAGCCATGCACGGTGCAACCCCCACCCAACCGTTTACCGCACAAACAGGATGAAAATCTGTTTCTCCGAGGGGTAGAAAAATAAATAGGCATGTATGAGTAAAATGCATGCATAGCAGTTTGAATTCACAGTGGTCACACAGCCACCAAAGTCTATGAGAGTGCAATCTTATTTTTCCCTCTCATCAACACAGGAGGGTTCCCTGCAAACACTCAACCACTACACCTCTCTCTGCTACAGTGAACAAATCTGAACAGACACTCATACAATTATGAAAAAGGCTCATACACAGTGGTATGCACACATACAGCACATTTTCTCCAAGGCCATGTTCCATACTGGCCTGAACACCCACCC
>OMLB01019183.1:0-12405 GCA_900302555.1 Myripristis jacobus
GGTTTCTGCCAGGCTGAATCTGATTGATGGGCTCTCCGATGAGACATTACAAGCGCGAGGTAGATTTACCAAACAACTAAACATACAAATTATTAAAAAAGGAGGGGTTACCCTCTGGACCCCGGGAGGAAAGTGAATAACCTTTAGTTAAGATGATACCATTTCCAAGAGCAATTTATAGTCTATTGACTGGAGAAACTGTCTTTTCAGATGTGCGGAAATTGTCTTACATTGCAGATGAGATCTTTTGCTTGACACCGGATTTGGGGGCCAGGGCAAGAGCAAATATCACATTAGCTGTCCGGGAGCTGGAGAGATGATATCGGACTGTGTTGCTGCTCTGGACAAACATAACCACATATCATCCCATCTCCCAAACACAGCCTCATCCACCTGACTTGCACGCGCACACACACAGGGACGTGCACGCGCGCGCAAAAACAAGCACCTCCACTCAGTCAGACAATCCCACTGATTAAAGGGAGAAACCGAGCCTTTTGTGACGCCGTTCAGGGCCGCTGAGAGTTTACGCTCACGTGGCATTTCTCATTACCTCGCAGGCTGGCATGTTTTGACAAGGGGGATCCTTCACTTGCCACTCAAGTCTATCAATGTCAGCAAAGGGCTCAGTCACAGACCCATATATTTGGATTAAATAGTCAGAGTCATTACAGCGAATGTTATTGACCTTTTAAGATACAACTTTAATAGCGTTTCTCTCTCCCTCTCCGTCTGTCTGCATGTGAAACATGAAAGGCGGCCGCGCTTATGAAGTCCCCCTTAGGGTTTGCCTGGAATTGGAATCAAATACTTTAGATCCCCTCTTCCTTGTAGGTAATGCCGTGGGCTTTGTAGCAGAGAAAGGAGAAATTAAACGAAAGCACACAATGAGAATGAGGAGCAGGCGATCAGGATTACAAGAGAGGACACTCATTTTCCAGTAGCCAGCCAAGCTAGACAAAGCCTAAGTGTGGGACTGAGACCACACCAGTTGTGATCTTCGGCTTGTAACATGAATTTTTTTTCCCCCCTCTCTCAACTAACAGACAAGGTGGAGGGGAAGGTGGAGGGGGGCGGAGGGGCGGTAAAAAATAATGCAGTAATTCATCCAAGTTGAATTGATTGAAAGTTTCAGATGATTTACTCTCTTTATCTGTGTCATCATTCAAGTGTGGTGTGTGTGTATGTGTGCGTGTGTGTTAAAGGGGTGTGAGGTTAATATCCTGCCCTGTCTGAAGTTCTATTTATCATCTCAGGTACATTTAAGTGGTACAATATGTGATGGAAGATGACTAATATGTAATGACAATAGCCAATTGTAAATCAAAGCACAGTATCGGGTTAGGACACCCGCGACTTATTTAGACAATTGTGTCAGACTCTCTCCTTTTATGTAAGAGGGAGATGATATGATAGAAGTTTTCTAAACTTGCAATCTTTTTTATCGTCGGCACTGTTGCTCTTTCACCTGTCCGAATCAGTCTTATTGTTTTCGCCGCCATGATTTCACCTGCCCCCCCCCTCCAGCCGAAGCCCGTCGTGTTATTCACTGTCTTCAGCCATCAGCTTTTTCAATCTCGCGATCAGGGAAGTCACAGCTCTTTGTACAAGTGCCTTCAGTAATTGAATTTGCTGCAGAAATAGCGGCCTGGAAAATTTCATTTTGGTTCCCAACGGGTGTGCGTGTGTGTGTGTTTCTGTGTATGTGCGTGTGTGTTGCAAAGAGAGGGGGGGTGGGATGTGCACAAACAGGCGGGGCACATCCCCTCCTTCCTAACTTATCTATTCTCTCTTCCATTTCCTAGTCTCAATCCTTTCCCACATATACCCATCCCACTCCATTTTTACTCAGCACCAACAGACTCAGTCCCTCTTCATCCCATCCTGCTCTCCTTGCTTTCACCCTCTCTGTCCTCTCAACTGTCCCCTGGACCTAATTCTCGATCCTCCTCTCATCCCTATTTACCCCTCTCCTCCTATATACACACACGCACACACACACACGCACACACATCATCCTGTCCTCCTTGTTGCCTCTTCTCAAAAACCCTGACCACTGGTAATCTTTTGTCAGCATAACTCGCTCAGAGTGAGGCGCGGGGAGGGAGACTTGAGGGCTTGTCACGGTGGCAATTTTCCCCTAAATACCTTCCACAAATAATGGTTTTCAGAATGAGCATTAACAGGGTTGATTACACGAAATGGCCCTTTTAATTTACAGCGGGATTCTATTGATCACAGGAGTGCAGATTAAAGCGTTCAATGAAGCCAGTGATGAGGTATTAACCAGCTCAAGCCCCCCGGGGGCCTGAGGGATCGGGAGGCTGGCCAGGGCTCTGCCTGTGTACAGTTATTCCCCTGTAATGAAGTGCCTCTATGCAGCGGCATGGAGCAGAGGCAGGAAAAATAGATTGAAGATGATGAGCTCTTCAAAGTCATTTCTTGCTCTCTCATTCCACCTCATGCCCGGTATCTCCTGTCCTGGCGTCCCCTCTCCCTAAAATGCCTTGGATTTACTTAGCTGGCTGGACCGATGCAATTTTTATGACCTTATTGCTTTTTTACCATGGTAATAGTTTTGAATCAATTTATCAATCTGCAGGAACCATCAGCCATGTTGCCCTCAAAGATCAAGTCCGGGTCATTCCATCATTGCACTCAGGTGCACTGAGATGGAAAGGCAAAGGGGGGGGGAGAAAAAAAAAGTGCTTCCCTCCCACGCACCCCATCACTGCCATTGCCCATATGAGAATGGTCCTCAAACAGCTTAGCAAACATGCTCTTACCAGTTTAACCCCTCATCCAAAACCCCCACAATCATGCTGTCTTTAAAATCAGAGAAGGTGAGGGAGCACAGGGATTTCTTATTATCTATACCTCGCAATGGAGAGAGAGAGAGAGAGAGAGAGAGAGAGAGAGAGGTAGAATTAGAGGCTCAGATTTCTTATGAGAATGTACATTGTATGTATGAGTATATAAGAATAATGTATGTATAACTATATATACACATCTATCTGTATCTGTATCTCTCTATAGATAGATAGATAGATAGATAGATAGATAGATAGACACACACACAGACGTATATTCCTCAGTGATACCATCCAAGGATTTACTATCATTATTGTCAAGGCTATTGATTATTATCATTATTATTAATTAATTAATTTTATTTATTCTTATCACTTTTTAGTTTTGTATCCATTGTTTTCCCCTTATGTTTTGTTTTTCACTGTGTATTTTCTTGTTGGTTATATATAATATGATATAATAAAATATCAGGAAAAAAATAAACTAAATAAGAGGCCAGAGAGCAGTCCTCTCAATTCTGCTGCTGCACAATGGCGTCTGCTAATCACACAAAATGATGTCGGTTTAAATATATTCACATAAATCGTCCAGGTTTTGTTTTACATTTTCCAGATTGATTTCGTGTTTAACTCATTTTCAAATCAATAACAAATTGAAAAGGGACAATTTATTCTTGGGATTAATGTATTTAACTGAGCGTTACTGCTCTACTGTCCTTTGTTTGGCTTCAGCAAATGTCAATTAATGTTCCATATCCTCAGTTAGATCAGGCCTGAGCGCTTTCATTCAATTAGGCTGAATTATCTGAGGCACTGTCTACTGTACACCACATAATGGTAACTCAGTAATGTGATAATGGCAAAATAGCTTTGTTTTACATTACTACACAACTGTACCCTGGAGATGTCAAAAATGGGAAAGATTTAAGATCATTTTTCCAAACGATCATTTAATCATTCCTGCAGTGATCTCATTTTAAACATCCTAAATGTTTAATCCGGATCTAATTGTTGCAACGGTCAGTACTTTGAATTTGGATAGATCAAAGGGGTCTGTGCACCATACTGATGTGTCTCTGTTTTGTCTTCGTAGGTGTGTGTCTATGCACCATCTCATTGTCTGCGATGTGTGTGTATATCTGTGTTTGTGTTAGCGTTCGTTTCTCAGAACCTGTGGGAGGCTGTCCGCCACACAAGCTGAACAGAGGCTCCATAGAGCTGCTCTATATTTAGTGTCCTGTGAAAGCCATCTGCCCTCCACTGTCTCCCTGGCCTTTTTTCCCCTCCTCACAAAGGAGCCATACGTCTCTGGAAGCCCCGGCACATCTCAACCTAATGAGCCTCTTTAAGGCTCTTTGAATTTCTAATGAATAACACTATGCAGGAAAATAAACACATTGCTATTGATCATGGCATAAAGGTTTAAACTAATTTAATAAGTGGCCCCTGGCTTTGGCTGGAGTCTGGTAACCCTGCCCCTCCACCACAGGGTGCTGCTGGTGTCTGTCCTCTGTGTTGTTACTGTAGCGTTGCTGTGACTGGCTAAAAACACACCGAACCCCACCGCTTAGGAGCAGGCCCTGTGTGGGAATACGGGCCGAATGAAAATATTCCAGACAAAATAAACCAACAGGATGGGATCTCCTGTAGAAAACGTCTGATATACAGTAAATGGTTTGGACTAGCTACACACAGCATGGGCTAATGGGACGGATGTCAAAGGGGTTAACGTCTTGATATCCACAGTAATGGAGAAGGCAGTGCCAGCGGGGCTACCTTCAAACGTGAGAAAAAATAAAGATACCTCGGTCCAAAACTACTGGAGCAAAAGTGAGAGTCAGCCATTACAATAAGTATGACTCCTAAAGTATCTGATGTTAAGTGTAGTATAAAAAAAAAAAACGCAAATAAATTGTGCTTAAATAAATAAAATAATAAAATAATGACAAATAATGACAAATCCTTTTTGTTCAGATACTTACTGAAAAATAGCTTCTGTAAAATAAAATAAAATAAATTAATAACAGTAATTTTCTTTGGTAACACCCACCTGTAAACTGAAGATCAAGAATGGAAAAAAATGTTACCTAAATTTGATAAAAACTGAAAAAAAAACCTGATTGCTTATGCTTGTGGCAAATATTTTAGTTTCATAATTCAGATTTTTGGGAAAACAACTTTAAAATTCAAGTGGCTGTTACTTAAAAGGATGATTGGTGAATTTGTCAGTCATAAGCAAAATTTATAAGATGGATATTCCAAGGACCAACTTCCCCTGAAAGCAGCATGGCTTCTTCCACGTTTTGTAACCTTTTTTTCCGGTGGACAATCCCAAAACGATTTGATTGCACTGTGCTCTCAGAAAATAATGGTTCTTCAATGGTTCCTCAAAATGCTCTCTGGTTCTAAATAAAGAGGTTCTTTATTTAGGGATGGTTCTTTGGTGGTGGCAGCATGAAATTAGGACTGCAACTAACAATTATTTTCACAATGGATTAATCTGCAGGACATTTTCTCATGGAGTGTCTTAACGTCTTGGGCTAGAAAACTTCAGAAAACAGTGAAAACATTTTTAATATCATGTCTGGAACTGAGTGAAGGAAAAAGGAACCATCTGAAGAAATGGTTCTCTTGCACCTGTATTTCTCTGTGTGTGGCTTTCCTGTTTCCAAAAAAGCAGTTTATAATGGACTGTTGGATTGTGTTGAAGAGGCAGTAGAGGTAGAGTTTCTCCTCACGGCGAGCCATAAGTTTGTGGTTATGAATGATGAGCATCAACAAGAGACAAACACAAAGAACAAAACAACAAAAAACAAAAAAACCAATAGCTGTGGGCCTCCAATCCATGGCTGTCTACTTCTCAGTTCTCTTACATGTGGCAGATTCCTTTAAAAAAAAAAAAATGTCTGTGTTACTTTACACCACTGAAATGCTCCTTGGCTAGTTTACAGTCAAGCACCTACTAGTTGTCGAGCGCTGACCTCATGGACCCCCCTCCAGATGGGACCTCTTGTTTGGTATGGACCCCGAGGAGGTCTGGTATCAAAGGTTGTCAGATATGATCCTCATTAGCTTGGCCACTGAATTCATCTGCTTCCTGTAAAACCAAAGGAGGCAAATGGATGCATGTTCCCTATTCATTCTCTTCTAATGTATTGAAATACTATGCAACACGCTTAAGTAATAGATGGGTGCAATCATGGTAGAGGCATATGATTGATTATTTGATGACACTTTCTGGTAGTTTTTAACTCATCCTTTTGAGGCAGTTCCTTACCCTCACCCCCCCATGGGTATTGAAGACAGAGCACAGTAATGGGTTCATGAGGCCACATGTGATGAATATTTAAAATGCAACTTACATGTAACTGTGTCAAGGGCATCTGACTAAATGATAAGTTTAGCATCAGCTATTAAAATATACTTGCAGCTGTGGCTATTAAAGTCTATAAACAAGCTCCTTTATATCTGTCAGTGACATTTAAAAGAATAATTTTTTTGGTAATTTTCTTTGTTTACAGCAAATCTGTGTGTTACTTACAGTAAATATAACATGTGCCAGATTATCTTTTGTGTTTACATGATGCATAGTATGTGCACTTTTGCTGTATGCAATGAGATGGGTTGCACAGATTGTTTAATTGAATATCATGCCAGTAAATAGTGAATAGTAAACGGATATGGCCTTTGGTCCGGTGACTTTGGTCATGGCGGCACATGGGGCATTACAACAGTGATGAGCCAGGCAGCGTCCAGAGTCGTCCTGCTGCCCTGACCTACAACATTCCCAGAAAGAGGCTCTGTATTCTGGCCAATATTGGACTAATCCCCCTCTATCTCTCTCTTCTTGGAGGTCAGCCTTAAAAAAAGCATTAAGCAAATAGCTAATGGAATTAAGGCTATAATAATATAGGGATATAGTGAGACAATTCTATTAACAAGATATAAATCATGTTGAGTGTGAGGTAAGTGTTTTTTAATTGATTGATGGAAACGGCGATCCATAGGTTTTCTGAAGACTAACAGCCATTTACCGTCTCCTGCAGAGTAAAAGAGGCAAAAAGGGAGAGATAAGAAAATTACGTTGGGCTGGGAATAAATTATTCAGAAAAGATAATCATTTTGTGCTGACATTACTAATGTGAAGAAGCATTTAATCTCCCTCCTGCGGGATGGGGGACCTGGGTGAAGGTTTTTATAAAGATTAAAACTGCACCCAGAACACCATGCTGTTATTATCCACACTGCTGTCCTCTAATCAAGGGGAAGGATGCTGTACAGTGCATGGAAGGAGAGTACGCTCATAAACATACACAAAACACACCCATAATCACAGTCACAGATGCACACCTTAAAGGACCATGTCACTGATTTTGAATGTTTGGCCCATTTACCACAATTTCTCTGCATTTTACATTGTAACAAACCATTTTGCAAATCATGTGGGGGTGATGAAAATTTCACAACACATAATGAAAATCCCTCCATTTTCAAATTTGAATTTTTGGTTTAAACGCACACCTAACAATGTTCTGCCTCTGTGGCTAACAATGTGGTCATAAACCACAGAACTGATAACTGGCTGTGTGAAGCAACTGTTTCACCAGGGACTATTTTCCGGGGGATGGATCATTTCACTTTGCCCAGTTTCACATCATGAACACACAACAGTGCTGCTGCTTTTAGGAAAACTAATGTGGACGACTTTATATGGCGATGGAATACCGGTGTGAAGAAAGTTTGAAGTCTCTGAAAGTTCATTTTCATATTGTATTGAAGTGATTGTTTCCTACAAAGGTTGGAAAAATTACACGTGAGTTCTAAAATATGACTGCGAGCTTGGGGAAAAGATTTGGAGAAATGTGACGTTTATACATTTTGTAGACATTAGGCTAAACATGAAAAATTTCTTGTATATGTGCTCACAATGCACACGCATGCATACAGTGGAAAGTTTTTCAGGTGAATGATTTATTTGGACAGGAAGCTCTGAATTTTAGATGCGGAAAAGAGCAGCATGTGCACAAAGAGTGCTGTCCTGTCAGCTATCCTCCACACAGCTGATATAATCTCGGGACCCTACTTTCTCACGTACAGGGGTTCCAAGTTATGGATTTCACTACCCCTTAATCCAATAGACTTATCTCCCGAGCAGTTCAAAAGACCCCTGAAATCACTTCTACTAAATAGCATAATTCACCTTATGAGCTACCACTGTAGGCTATGTCATGCCCTAAGTACCTTCTGTCATTTAACAGCTTTGTGTTTTTGTTGATTTTTTTTTTTTTTGTACATAAGCTAGTTTGCATTTTAATGTTTTTTTTTGTATCTGATTGCATTGTTAAACTTGTGGTTAATGTGGTTTTTATTTGTATGTTCTGTTTCCGTGTCTGCATGTTTGCAGGCCGTCCCAACTGCATGGATTTTACATGTTGAAGCATGTCGGGCTACAACATATTCCACCCTCATCTCTCTAGCCCCCCCATGTTCGTTTTAAATGGTCTAAATATAGTTTTGCCTTTTGCTGATTTCATTTTGTTATCCCAAGGCTCTGAATGAAAAAAAGGCAAATGCAGAGAACATTGGAAATTAAACTGTTTTTTTCTTCCCTAATGTACAAAACAAAGCAATTTTAGGTCTTTTTTAACCTATCCAGTGCATATGTGTGAATAAATAAATACATTACAAATGCAATACACATAGAACCACCTGTTTACCTCAAGCCACCAGAGGAGCTGCATTTTTTTACAACACACTCCTATAATGATATGATGTGCAGTGGAAAAAAAAAAATCAAGGCCACCTCACTGTGGATCTATTGCCTTTATATTGTATAATACACATTACTTACAGATGTCAATCTTCCCTCACTATTCTTCACCTTGCTTTGTGTCTCGAGGTGAATTAATGGCTGTGGAAAAAGGGAGATAGACAGAGAGGGAGAAAGCGAGAGGAAGCGAGAGGAGAGAGAGAGACAGAGACAAGCAGCCCTCTGCTAAACATCCACTGTGACAAATTATGAGAGTTACAAACTAAGATGACAAACGGGCAGTTGAGCAGGAAGTTAACAAGACCGTGATCAGCAGGCCCCAGCGGGCGACGGGCAGGCGGCGTTATCTCCCCCCTCATGTTTATTACAGCCAGCCTCTTGTTGGGCCCGGCAGCGCGCTGACATTGATCGACAGCTCCTATTAAGACCTTCTCCCTGGCAGCTGGCAGGAGCAGATACATTAAATAAAACAGTTATTACTTTTCATTGGCCTAGCCATAAAATATGGCGACTAAATAGTTGTTTGCCATCAGATGCAGTTTGATACAAGATTTTAATTTGAGAGACTGCTCCATAACGCCGCCACAATTGACACTATCCTTTGTTTGGGAGCAATAATGATCGTGTACGTCCTTGGGTATTGATGGTCTGTCTCCTCAGGGGCTTTGTTTGGGTTTTATATATGTCTCTGCATGTCAGGGCCTCTACTGGGATATTATCACGCCCGCCTCCCCTTTCTTCTGCTCCTCCTCTCACTCACACATCATGTCTTCTTATCACAAGATGTCTCGTTGTGGCCTCCATAAGCTCTCATATGGCTACAAGATAAGGCATTCCCTATGAGCGGCGGCCATGGTCATGCAACAATAGCAAGGCTTGTCAGGCCCAAATTACAGCCGTGCCAGGCCGATATCTATCCATCCCGCCTTTGAATTACAACTATGAAATGGGCCCTAAACACTCATCTAATAATGATGTATTGGAAATGGGATTGTCCTACCACTCCCGCCCACCCACACACTCACACACACACCAAAATGCAGGCCACTATCTCCGTGGTGACGGCGGGACATCTGCATGCTGGCTGGTGCCGAGGGCCGGTGTCACGTCCTCTGCTTTGTGTGCTGCATATTAAAAGCTTTATGGAAGCAATTAAATGTGTGCTTAATGGCCAGGAGTTGGCAGAATGATTGTACAATTGAATTAGCAGTTATGATGGCCCACATTACAAGATGAAGTAAATGCAATTACCTCAGGCGTTTTCGTTCTCCTCCCGTCAGGTTTAGCTGCATGATGTGACTTAATTAGCTCTTGTCACATACACTTTCCTCCTGATCTAATTCTCTGACAGCTGAAAGTGTGGCTAAAGCAGAGCAGTCCCCTCTGTCTGCTTTCCCATTGATATTCCCTGGGCCCTATTGCACCGTGATGCATTGAAGCTGACTCATCCCAATAATAATGGCCGTAAAAAGAGGTCCGTGCAGCGAGATTCCTGGACCTATCTCCCCAGATTAACCAAATGTGATTATGTTGATGCTGAGTTACAGCTCTTTGGGATGTTGAAAATTGATGTGCTATAGCTTGCATACTCAAGAGATGAACAATTGGCAAATGGATGAAAATGTGTTTATGAAAAAGGGCGGCGTGCTTGGTATTTTTTTTTTTTTTTTTGTGGTATTTTTTCTGTTTGATTTTGTTGTGGACCATGCCAGTGACTGTGAATGTTTGTCCCATTTACTACAGTTTACCCACATTTCCGACAAAACCATTTTGCAAATCATGTGAGGGTTAAATATTTCACAACATATCATCAAAATCCCTTAATTTTCAAATTTGAATTTTTGGGGTTATAACCTTATGATGTTCTGCTTCTGAAGCTACCAAAGTCATCACCAATCATAAACCACAGAACTAATAACTTTCAGTGCGAAGCAAATGTTTCCCTGGGGACTATTTTCTGACGGAGGGACTGTTTCACTCCACCCAATATCAAGTCATCAAAACACAACAGTGCTGCTGCTTTCCAGAAAACTAATGTGGACGACTTTATGACGGTGATGGAATACTGGTGTGAAGAAAGTTTGAGGTCTCTGAAAGTTCATTTTCATATTTCCATAACCAGTGGCTGGAAAAAAGAGGAAATATGATACGTGAGTTCCAAAATGCGACTGCTTGCTTTGGAAAAAGATTAGGATGCTCCTTTAACAACAGGAAATGACCGAAATGCCATCTTTTCTTCTTTTTATGAACACCAAGCCTACTGACCTTTCCGTTACCATATCATTAATTGACAAGTGAAATATATAAAGAGATAAAGTTTGATAGGTACATATAGTCAGCAACATGTTGTAATTTTCTCCTGCAGGAGGTCAAGCGGGTCCTCCCTCGGAGCACTGAGCCAATATATCACAGCAATTTTGCCCCGTCATGCAGTCGACAGTGATAAGTGGCCTTTGTATCAATACAAAATCTAAACCTATATGAAGCCGCCTTGTAAGGACTCAAACGGAGGTTAAATGAATCATACTTGATGTTCTTTCTCAAGTCTCTTTGGAGCCCTGCTCCGCTCCCTCCTCTCTTACAGAAACAATTGATTAGCGCTGAGCTCTTAGGCATGGTCATTTGCCAGTGATAGAGGCTCAGCCAGTGTGAATGTGGTGTCCTTGCAGATTTAGTGGTCACTTCTCTCAACTTTGCCCATTAACCTGAGTGCAGCAGGCAGTTTGCCCCCCCCTTCCCCTGAGCACCAGAGGAACATTTATTACCCAGGGACACTCTAATGGATCCCAGTTAAGGTGTGTTAACAATTTTTCTATTGATTAATTGGAAGAGAATCATAGCCAGACTAACTTAGCCTAGAAGATTTAGTGGCTTTTAAGGTAGTAGCGATGAATATAATGCTTTAGAAAGAGCTTCTGTACATTATATATATGACACCTGCTACATTAAGCTACATTAAGGTTTAATACGTCTTCATTACTGGCACTTTGCCCAACCCCTTCAAGGTTGAAATAGAGATCCACCTTTCATTATACCACCCATCATCGCTCTATGGAGAGATATCAAATAATAATGGAATTGTTGAAACAGTTCTGCCTGAGTTGTTAATGTTAATCGATGTATTAAATATTAAAGATTTCCATAACAGGACTTTGAACTGCTGCCACGCTTCTCCCATCAGGACAATTCAAAATGCTGCAGCAGGCTAAACTCTCTTTTCCCCCGTAATTAGGCAAAGTAGAGGATGATGACAACCTCACAACCCCTGACCTGCTGCCACTGCTGCTGCTGCTGCAGCTGCACGGGACCGGGGGAAGTAGCTGCTGAAGCAAGGGGAACTCAAAGGCACGTTTCAACAGGTCACTGAGAAGTTCACAAAAACCACACGGTTTTTCTTTGGTTAGTGGCAGGACATGTTGCTTTGGCCACAGTGCATGCTGAACCTGATGTACACGTTTGTGAATAAATGTTGTAATTGGGGACGGTTGGTCGTGTGAGCGGGAAGGATGGACCAGCGTGCAGGCGTTGACTTTGCAGATAAAGGATTTATTGACACTGGCCATAAAAAGAAAAAAAAAAACATTCAGTCTCATTAGGCGGATGATTTACGGATCTTGCTCCATTTTCTTGGAGTGTGACAGACAAGCCGTGGTTTGCTGTCTTCCCAAAACCTTACATAAGCTGTCAGCTGCTGACTGTGGCCAATCAGGGGTGGTCTCTTGAATTAGTGCCACTTTGACACAGGTGGCTTCAGTCGCCCCTCCTTTGGACGAAGCTGTGAATATGCAAATGTACAACGCCCCCCTGAGACACACCCACTCCCCC
>OMLB01019184.1:0-12652 GCA_900302555.1 Myripristis jacobus
TGAATCTACCTTGTACCAACTCCGCCGGGAACATGTAGCGGCCATCAGTAGTCACCGCTCGCTCTGCAAAGACCAACAGTTATTCAGTCGGCTATCCTCAGCCACCCCTTTGTCACATGGATGCATGGTGCTATTAGTGATAAGAGATTTCTATTACAGATTTCACTCAAGCCTGTGTGCAGTGTGCAGTGTGTGGGACGTGTGTAAAGTCTAAATGTGTGTGCATTTGTTGACATTTTAATTGTATCAGCGGGATAACCAAAGTCATTTCTGAGGGCTTTCATCTTGATTATAAGTGATAGAGCGAGAGCGACATATTAAAGGGGATACACTGTAAAAAAAAAAAAAAAAAGTTCCATATAAAAAAGTCATTTAGTTTCATATGCAGCGTCAACATCTTGATTTTCAAGTGAATTAATCTGCCAGTGGGATGAGATAATCCCACTTGTTTCCAGTGCTATTCAGTTTGGTTGCAGGAACCTGGAAATGTTTTGATTCCAGAATGCTGGTGGGCTTTCCCGCCTTCATCTGCCCTGTTTCATGATATTCATACCTTTCCCACACAAAAAAATCCTGAAAAAAGTGAAACTGCATTGGAAACAAGTGGGATTATCTCATCCCACTGGAGGGTAGTTTTCACTTGTTTGAAGAAAAAAAAAAACACAAACAAGATTTAAAAATTGACATAATGATTTTTTACAGTGTAACGTCTGGTAAAGGTGAAGCATGGTCCAAGGTATCACTGACCTCATGCTCTCTGCTTCACTCTCCACCCCCTCTCGCCTCCCTCCCCATCCATTTTTTCTTCAATGTTGTATGAATCAAACATACCAATCTGAAACTTGAGGCATGTTGTTTCTGCTTCCACCACTTTCCCCTTCCCATCCCTCACTGTCCGTCACTCGAGCTTCCCCTCCTCCTCATCCTTCCCCCCCTTCATCCTCACCGTGGTTCACCATGAAGCGCAGTTTCTGAATCACAGCCAGGTTCCCTGACACTCTGTAGATGCCGTCAGTCTCCAGACCTGCAACATAAAGCACCACACACACACACGGGTAGTGATGTCAGAGCCTCTTAGCCGGTGCGGTGGTGGTGCAGACGGGCGAGCCTGAGTCTGCACTGAGATGGAAACAAATCAAAATCAAGCAAAGTCGCCAAATTGAACTTAATGAGCTTAAGACAAAACCTCTGCGTTAATGCAGTCTGAGCCGAGTCCAGCAGCTCATGGCCTCGCTGGCCCTCGGAGTGACATTTTCAAACCATCGATCATTTGGTGCGCCTTGGAATTTTGTTTTGCTGGAGAGCTATTAGACATGAGACAAACACGCAGACGAGGTGGGCTGGAATGCGTGGACGCCGCACAAAAACGAACACATAATGAAGTGAAAGTATGCGCAACACATTTTCACCGTGCTGCAGGAACAACCTCGAGAAAAGTCTGTTGTCATGTAATCCACAATAAACATTCACCGACTTCCCCTTCGACATTTGTCACCGTGCTGCTTAATCAAGTCCTCACAGAGTTTGGTTCTTCACAACATCAAGGCTGTGTTTCTATTTTATTTGCACCGCTTTAGTTGTGAGGAAGTTGAGGGACGAGCTGTGCTTTTGTGGCACATCAAGTATTGATATCCTATCTGGCTGCTTCTAGTTCAAAACATCCACGCTGGTATCGCAGTCACATGGGGGCACTGATTGACACGTATGTCTCACAGTGCCGCTCCACAAGACGCTGCCTTCGCTCAGATAAATGGGAGGAAAAATCTGCTGCGGCTGACCGGCTGAAGCTTTAAGATGCACTTCCTTTAAAAGCATTTTAAAATGAGTTGGTTATCGGGTTTTTTCCCCACCAGAAACATGACACACTCGGGGGGAAGGTTTCTGCTTCCTACTTCCTCTTTACATTGGCTTTCTAGTGTGTGTTAGAAATGACATTCTCTATTGAGACCAACTACAGTATCTCATTGTGAAATTTCCTGCAATTGGACAGTTTTCTGGTGAAGAAAGCAAGCAATTAAATTTTACAACATCCCTTCAATGCCTTTACCGGTGATTACACGGCTACTATCCGCGGCTCCGTCAGATCTTATCAAATTCATTTTTCTCCTTGCCTTTTCCATCATCACTGAAGATGCTGCTTAGCTACTTTGTCTGAAAAGTTTCTCAGTCTATCGCAGTCTAATTGCCTTGTAAATGTCTGAATCTGGAACAAAATACAGCGCGGACACTGTTTACAAAAATGCTCCCCACAAATATTTAATTCATCAAAAAAAAAAAAAAACCTTTTTAAAATCCTCTGTGATCCAAACAGATTTTATTTTTGCAAATTAAATTTTTATTTGCAGGACTGTTGTCTAAACAGCTCTATTCCCCCTCATTTGGATCTATCTCCAGCTGGCACCTGTCACAGCTTCTTCTCTGAGCGCGTGCAGTCTAATCTACATCCTGTCTGGGAATCAAAAAAAGGTTTATGCTGCGTTTTCTTGGATGATTTCTGTCACACATTACCGCGAGCTGTCTGTGTGTGTTTTTCCAGCTGCAGCTCTGATACCGTACCTCTCCTCTCCACAGCCTCAGTGCACAGTCTCACAAAGCGAGGGACAGTGCTCCTCTCTCTCTCGCACAGCATCTCCAGACGACAGCCAAACACCTGATCTAAAGGGTGAAGACAGACAGACACAACCACACACACACACACACACACACACACATTACATTACCATCTGTTCTGAAGTGTTTCTCAGACAACTGTGGCTCCCACAAACGTTGCGACAACAACACAATGATGTAAGAACGACCAGCCCAAGTTTCAACTTTATCTAGCAATATGTTTACTGTTCATATGGGAGAGAAGCCCTGCAGTGGATTTAGCTCGCCACGTTCTGCTCTGTTCCCGGCAGAGAACCAAGCTCACCTTTGATGATGCAATGCCACTCATATACTGTATATACTGTACTGTGTATCTTTGGAGGAGAAAATAAAAAAAACATTTCATCTGTGAGGCTTTACACTAGTGTATGGCACCATTACATTACTGTATGATCGTCTTGTTTTCTTTGCAAAGCACTGTGATCAACGCGCCGGAGAGAAGCTCTTCATGGAAAATGTGTTTGATACAGCAACCAGTGGGCTCACCGCAATTTATGTAGTCACATCTACCCAGATGAGTGGGGAAACGGTGGGTTTTGGTTTGCAACAGGGGCCTTAAACAGTGGAGCAGCTGGTGGAGGCTTACTCAAACACGTTTTGTAATATTGCTAACATTGCTGTAATATTATTGTTGACTCGACTAAATTGATCTACTAAAAGAAAACACACAGAATGGATCATTCTGGCTTCAGCCTGAGTCAACATGAAATGCTTTGAACTGACTCATTCATGAGTCTTAAAGGATCAGAGATGTTGAGTGTTTGGCCTGTTTGCAAATCACACTGGGGTACTTAGGATTTCGCAGCATATCATCAAAATCACTCGATTTCTGGTTCACACACCTCACAATGATCCGCCTCTGTGCCTAACAAAGTTGTCGCCATTCATAAACCACACAACGAATAATTGGCTGGGTAAAGCAAATGATTCCCCAGGGACTATTTTCCCCGGCAGAGGAAGCGTTTCACTCTACGCCAGTCTCAAGTCATCAAAACCCAACAGTGCTGCTGCTTTTAGGAAAACTAACGTGGACGACTTTATTACGATGGAGTTTGAAGTTTGAAGTCTCTGAGAGTTCATTTTCATTTCATAGTGGAATGAATGGAAACCAATGGCTGGATAAAAGGTAGAAAAATATAACACTGGAGTTAAAAAAGAATAATCACTAAAACACGACTGCTGGCTTTGGGAAAAGAGCAGAAATGTGAAGGTTAGAGGGTTATACAGTTTCTAGATATTACACTAAACATGCATTTAAAGGCCTTTAAAGGCTCTGTGAACGATGTGAAAACTATGTGTACCATCTGAAACTGCACTGAGGTGAGGGTCTTCACTTGAATCAACCTTTAATTTTGCAATAATGCACCTTAAAAAAAAATAAATAAAAAAAAAGATCTAACGCTGTAGCAATCAAATGGAATAGTATAAATCTCGACTTTTTTGTAAATAACATTTTCTAAGGAATAACTGAAAGGATAGTTTTTCTCTACTGGACGCATTTATCAATATATATAAAATTTTGGCTAAAAGTACTGAATGGAATCCTCAGTTCAAATTGAATCCTGCCAAAAACCGAATCATCAGCTGTGAATTGAGTCAATGTCGAGCCAAAGATTCCCATTCCTAAGATTCTGTGTCAAATCAAAGCATAACCTTTGAGAACTTCAGGACCCTCTGTCTTTTTTTGCTACTGAATAAAACACACATATAAGTAATCAAACAAACCGAATCAGCAATCTCACCTTTGATGAGTCCCTTCTCCTGCAGGGCCTGGATGGGGGGTCTTTTCAGGATCAGCTTCTTCAGCCGGCTCTTCACTCTCTTCCTCTCCGTGTTCTCCAGGTTGGATGCTGAACGAGGGACTGCAGAGGGAGAAGAGGAGGGGGAGGAGGAGGAGGAGGAGGAGTGGGAGAAGGAGGAGGAGGTCAGTGCAGGGTGATCAGCCAAAGGGGAGGACAGGAGATGCGAGGGGATGGTGGTGAGGATGAAGAGCGGGAGGGCTGGGCGATGACGGAGGTGCGCCAGGACTGACGGGGGGATTATTTGCCACGGGGGCCGTGTGAAGATATAAGACGGCTGAATGGATGAAAGGATGGACGACAGGATGGAGGGATGGCAGAAGCCTGGAAGTTTCAAAAAAGCGTGATAGTGAAGGTGTGAGTGGAGGTGAGTGGAGTGGAGGGACAAGTTGGGACGGTTATGCGGGACGGAGGGAAGCCAGAGTGAAGTAATTGGAGGTGGAGGCCGGGGGGCGCTGTGGTGAGACTTACGCGATGTTTTGCATCTGTCGTCTTCGTCTCCGCTGTGGTCCAGCATCTCCACGCTGCCCGCCCTCCTCAGAGAGTACAGCAGGACGTTGTCTAAAGGGTTCTCACGGTCCTGGAACGCAGGAAATACTCATTTCAAGTTGTACTCAGCGTGTTACATGCATTATACACCAACATAGGGCTGGGCGCTAAAACAGTATTGTCATTTACTGTCTTTTAGTGGGTTCATATCAGGATGATGTGGTGAGTTTTCAATTCTGCTATCTAAACAAGGGTTCACCCATCTGTTTGTTCAAGGCTGATGCAGATTTCAGTTTTTTTTTTTCTCCTGAAGCCGACGATAGCTGATATTTTGTGCTGCGAATTTCATGGTATGTAGGTGATAATTAGCAGGTAAGATATTAAAAACTTCGTTGAATTTTTCCCCAAATTATATCAACAATTACTTCAAAATTCATTGAAAACATTGAACTTTTACTTTTACTGTGTGTGTTTACTGTGTCACCAAAAACATTTTGTATGAATATCTAAATTCCATTAGATCATAAAAATGAAACCAACGGTTGGTCATGAAATTTCTACCGTATCATAAATCTGACTGACTGACTTTACATGTGCAACTTTCATTCAGCATCAGTTCTGTGCAGGCTATAGATGTATTGGAGTTCTGCAGGAAAACCATCTAATCTATAAATAAAAATCATACAGTCAGTTTGGAACAGTGGTGACACTGTAAAAGATTCTTTTTTCAATAAATTTTGCAGTAAATGTTGCTGTATTTCAGAAGTAATTTCAGAGAAATTTCAAATACGTTACTTGTTAAGTATCACCTCATGACCCACTAAAATAACTACTTCTTTTGAACCAAAAATACTGTAAACGCAACTACTGATGAGCTTTTCGAATACAAACCTATGCAGAAAATCATATTAACTGATAACAAGCATTTTTTTATTCAAAAACTCAGTGGAATGAACTTTAATTGTTTATTTAATGTGATTTTACATGAGTCATAACATCAAATATGTCAACATAAAAAAATCCCTATTAGTATCATGGCATTGAATTCAACCGTATTGGCCAGTCCTGTGCCAACATAATACTGTTTAATCCTCAAAAAGTAGATTTCAGCTGGGCTTTCCACAGTCCCACAGTAGAGTATAAAACATTTCCATAAAGGCCTATTCACAAATTATAACTACTGGCTTGTCTAGGCAGCTTATGCAGGCCTAAATCGTTAAAAAAAAAAAAAAAAATTAATCATGCTCCCAGCCTTAGAAAGGGGGAACAAGCAGTGTGCTACAATATAGAGTAAAGAGCCCATATATTTACACCATTCAGCTGCCTCCTTACTTGAAGCATATTTAGGATAAATAAATCTGTTTTTTGTAGGGGTGGGAATTTTTGGCTTCACAGAGAATCAATTCAAATTCAAATTGACAGAATGATTATGCAATGAATTGATGCAATGAATAAGTCATTACACCCCTAGACATGTAAAAAAAACCTTGTCTCAAAATCCACTTTTTAAAACTTTTGACTACAGGTGTGTCATTATTTTCATCCCATGAGAAACCATTTTAACCCATAATGGAAATAGCAGCACATTAAACGCATGGCTGACTGTGTGTGTGTGTGTGTGTGTATCTGTGTGTGTGTGTGGTTTGTGACAGTCTCACCAGCCTGTCAATGACGTTCTGGATGGTGTTGTACCACTCTCTGATCAGAGAGTCTGTCTCCGACTGCAGCAGAAACTCGTTGCCTGTCACGGTCCTCAGCTGAAACATACACATTTTCAAACCACATTAATGTGAGTATACAGCACTGTAGGCTGTATTCTCATATTCCCACACTGCCATCTTTATACTGTAACACTGCTGTCACACCACTGCTGTGCTAAGCCCCCAGAGATCATCCCCTCATGTCCCCAGTGAGGTTTTTAACTCTGTTTTTTTTTCTTTATTCAGACTTCTCTGCCTACACACTGTAAATATCATTTTTTTCCTAGTAAAAAACGACATGTGTTAAGTTTCACTCATCTTGACATAGCTGGAGGTGAAATCCAGTACAGCACTCAGTCACACTTTTGGGCTGAGGTTAGGGTGAGCACTCTAAGTCACTGAATCAGCCACATTCTTGCACTGGAAAATGGATTTTTACTCTGCTCTGGGCCATTTGTGTTAGTGATAATTCAAAAGGGTACCACCGCTCTTAAGAATCATTACGCAAACAGATGCACGGTATTCAAATGACCAAAGGACCACAGGTCACTTGAAGGTCATCACAAAAAAAGATGACTTCCCTCTCTCACTTCCCTCTGTGGGGCTGACCCATTGCTGAGCACTGTAACTGAAAGAGCCTTTTATGTTCTGCCACTCTTCCTCTCCCTCACTCCTGTACTCTTACTGTCCTCATTGTGTGCTCAGTTACCAGCAGCAATGTTAAAATGTGGATGAAAAGGCCTTTTGAAAAGAATAGTTTATCATCACCTCTAGCACGCAATGATTTCTCAACTTAAATGCCTCGCTACAGAGTTACGGAAATGCTGGAGGATTTGAGAGGATTACTTGAGATCGTGCACTTCCCCTTTTCTTTGGTTCGTTTTAATTGGCTTTTCTGTGAGTCTTGTTTCTCACCTTGAAGACGTTCTTCTTGCTGGACAGCTCGTTGGCCCAGTGCAGCTGTGCTCCTCTCAGATCCACACTGCTCTCAGGACGACTGTTTCCTGGTTTCTGCCAGTGATAAACATACACACATGCAAAAAATGTCATTGTGTCAATGTGTTTTGCAAATGCTCAATGTACTGAGTCAGCCCAATGTTTTTCCAACAACATGGTGAAAGCCTGGTGCAACAGCCACTACTTATGCTGCACAGAGATTATGAACTATCACCTCTCTTACACTGTCACTGGCACCTAGTGACTTCAAATTATGTAATATACACCATGAGCACACTCAGCATCCTACAACAGGTCTGTGTTATAGCTTTTATGAGAACTGCTCTGTATCAATTTGTTTAATGCAGCGGCTATAAACAAAACAGTAAGGACAGGAATATCATGCTGTGCAGTCCCAGTTGCCAATATGGGATCAGTATGGGAAGTATGTGACTACAATAAAAAAAAAAATAAAAAATAATAAAATAAAGTTATTTTTCTGCCTGGAGTGGACCAGAGCCAGGAGATTTAGGAATATTTGAAGTGTTTTACTCCAAAATGAGATATCCACCCATTAGAAAAGGTGACATGTTCTCTTACAAAATAATCAACAGCAAAACATGAGGAAATGATTACACGTTTAACCAACTGAATACATTATACTCCAGAACACTATGGCATTATGGAATCCAGAGCGCCATGGTGTTCTGGATTCCAGAATGTTGTAGTGTTTTCCAGATTCCAGAGCACTGTTTCATTCTGGAATCCAGAACACTATGACATTCCAGAATCCAGAATACGATAGCCTTCTGGAATCCACAGCACTACAGTGTCCCGGAATCCAGAGCACTATAGCATTATGGAATCCAGAACACTATGGAATTCCGGAATCGAGAACTCTACAACATTCAGGAATCCGCAACACCACAGAATTCTGGATTCCAGAGTGCTGTGGTGTTTTTTGAGATTCAAGAACACTGTAACGTTCTGGATTCCAGAACACTGTAGCGCTCTGGTCCTTTGTGTTGCCATCAGTTTCAGTTTGTGTCATTGGTGTTTTTGCATGGACATTACTGAAACTAAAACAGTTCAAAAATCAACCAATGCCTTGCCATACAGTGAAGAGTGTGCACACACACTGTGCAGTAGATGTACATGTAGGTGATGGGTTGGGTTATTCTCCAAGCTCTTACCCAGCTGGCAGGTGTCTGTGATTTAGGATCCTTAAAGAAAACCAGGCTGTTCCCCACCAACACCACCCAGGATGGGTTCCAGTTTTTCCTTCAAACCAACAAGCATACAGAACATATCGTTACATATCATATTTCCCTTCATTAGATCAAAAATATTAGCTTCATTCATAAAAAAAAAAATAACTGACACTGTAGCAAATATAATGACACAAAAAATTATGGTGATTTAATTCAAGCTTTTGGCTTAAATGATCCAAACTGTATGATGTCTCACCTCAGTTTTCGGCCTCCCTCTGCTATCTTGGTCTTGTTCAGGAGACCAGCCTTCTCCAGCTCCTGGGGATGGGTGGTATTGTAATAATATTGAGGGGTAAAGTTTTAATGTAATGTTAAAGTAGAGCAGAGGGCTTTCCTCTATGTAATGTACAAAACCCTGGGAGAACCCGTTTAACTTCACTGTTGCATCATTTGGAAAAATAGCAGGGGGGTGGCTGCTCTAAAATCTCCCACTGTGGTATGACCTCTTTCAGGTTCATAAAAACAGAGTTAATAGTAACTATAAAAACATAAATGATGAATGCAGTGGGTTTTGTATGTAAAGACAATGAGGAACAATTTGGGAAAATCAGGCATGAAGCCAATTTTTAATGTCTCTCTAAAGACTATGGATAGAAACTGATGTACTTAGTCAACTCTTGTATATTTACAACACCAGTTACAAACTCACTGATGCACAAAATCATTTGGAGATGCTGCACAAAGCCAGATATGATCAAGAAGGAGGAAACAGACAATAAAATAGGCGCTGTTCAAAGGAATTCTGAAGGGAATTAAGAATAATTTTATACTGACAGAACTGACTTTCATTAAGGTCACTAACATTTATTACATGGACAGAAATTTTAAGGAATTCTTCGACTTCGACTTTTTTACTTTGACAGAGCTATGCTAATGACTCCCATAGTATCAAGTCACTGTGCTAAGCTAACACAAATGCTACAAATAGGAACCTAACCACTGGATGTACAGAGGTGAGAATGGTATCAAACATCTTGTCTCAGTCTGAGTACATCAGAAAAAGGGTATTTTGCCCAAAATGTTGGAGTATTCCTTTAAAGCTCACTTTAAGAGAGAGTGGCAGACCGCCTATAAATTCCAGTGAATTTGCTTTAGTCAGAAGCAAAACTTTAGAGTCTCACCGGAGTGCAGCCGTCGCTGTCGGGCGAGCTCTGAGGAGAGGGAGGCTCCACCACGATGTTGGTCACATTATAGGAGTAATCTCTGCCCTGCTGGACCAGCTGCAAAACAGGAAGTGTATATAAGCTTCAGGATGTGTTTGTGTGTGTGGACGTGTTTGTGTATATGCATCAGTATGAGCAGAAATTTTTGTTGAGAGTGAATTTACATGAACAGAAGGTCTCTCTGTGTTTTCTTTACCTGGCATTTTCCTCTTTTGTCCATGTCTCTCTGCGTGTTTGTATACTGTACACACAGTTCATGGTATGTGTGTGTGTGTGTGTGTGTATGTGGACTGCCGGTGTATACCTTGCCATTCTCAGGCAGGATCAGGGACTGGGAGTGGCTGAGCTGCTGCTTGCTGTCATGCAGGTGGGCAGAGTTGTGGCACTGGGTATCGGCGTTGCTTAACGCCACCGGGCTCAGTGCATCAGAAGAGGCGGCGCGCTGCATGCTCTTCACATGGGTAAGGTTCAGGGTCAGATGTTTCGTTCAGAGGACAAACATCAGGATCAAGTGGCCAAAGACAGAGACAGAAAAGGGAAATGGCATGCAATGATTCACTGTTTATGGACTAGATAAAAAATTTTTTTTTTAACCATTTAAAGCTCGTAAACACTGTCACTTTTTTCATCATATTACATTCAGCACTTAGCTGAGTGCAATTGCAGATTGTTTAAATTCCTAGAATCACCTAAATTATAACCAACCAACAGTACAAGTAGCATCACTGGAAGCTAGTGTGATTTGCTTTCCAGTGGACCTGTACACTACATTTCGCCATCACCACACCATGGAGTTCCATACTCATAGTGCTCACCTCTTATTAATATACAGTCCATAGTCTAGGTATTGGAACAACAAGCCAAAATCAGTCTTTTGGCTTTTGTTACTGGGAATATATTATTTCAAATGGAGGCACACAAAGACCCAAATTCTAAATCATCTGCTTTTTGGATTCCCTTAACCCTTCAATCTATATTACACTCTAGATGAAGACTTTTGCTCACTGCTCCATTCGTTTTGTCAGTGAATCTGCTTTTATAACACAAGGCAGGCAGTCTGTTGTTTGTGACTGTCCCCTGGTTATTTAAAGGCATGGACAGGAAAGAAGGTAAAAGACTGAGGGATTATAGTTCAGAAAGTGCCACAGCTAGAGTTTTAACCTCACCTTTAAAATCTGCAAATAATGGCTAAAGCATATTGACATTCTCAATAACATATTATGTGGAGGAAAAAGTCGATGTTGACTTTATCAAACTACATGAAGCAATGTGACTGCCTGAGCTTGTGACACTTTGCCAGATGGGGAGAAACAGCTATTTCCTTTTGCTCCACTTCACAAAAGGAGAAGCAGAGAAACAGGTTGGCACAGGGACACAGACACACAGATGCACGCTGTATGTACATGCAAAAAGTTGAATACTTGCAAACCAGCACAAATACATATAAAACGGTGCAAAACCCCGCACAAATACACACATGCACAGAACTTCGGCCTTTCTTGCTGCAACATATTCAGCACCAGCCATAATTAAGTACTTTTCCCAATTCCTGTAACCTACTTTTAACAATCACACTAAATACCCCTCCTAATGTTTGCCATCTCTTCATGCAAGGAGGATTAGCATTAAGAGCCAAATCTGCTCCTTCTCTAAGAGGAGGCCTTTAAAGGGGCTTTAAACCAAGCGCACCCACACCCCACTGTGATGCAACATGTTGCAGTAAGAACTGCTTGGGTAACAGCCTTTTTTTTTTTTTTTTTACAACATGAGTTGCTATATTTCACCACCTTAATATGCATAAATGCTGATCTCTGAGATTCTAAACAGCATAGCTGGCATTACTTTAATATATTCTACAATAAGACAGTGGAGATGCAGTCTTTGCAAATCTAAGTTCTGGAGTTCATTGATTTTCAAGAGGAAATTCCCTTCATTCAAAACACCCTTTAGCTCTTCACTCAAAAAGTATGTGGTGGACGGTGTGCCAGGAATAATTATCACTATGGTTAACCTGCACAGCAAGACTAGCAAACAAGAATGAGGAAGAGAGGGATGTAAGATGCAGGACGTCCCATTCTGTGAACCAAATTTGCCCTGATGCATATGGACAAGATATAAAACAGGTGATATCCTCTACTTTACTGATACAGGGATGGTTTTAGGAGGTAAAAGCCAAAGTGAGATACATTTAATGCTCTCTGGTAGAGAAAGAGTTTTACCTGTTTCATCTCCCAGCCACGGCCTGCATTCCTCTGGTGGCTCCCAAAGAGGAAATCTGGTGAAAGCTGCGCAAAGAGAGAGAGAGAGAGACAAAGACAAAGACAAGAGGAAGTACAGACAAATAATTAGTTAAAATACATGGGCCTATTTCCTAATGCAAAGTTGAAATCTACCCCACTTACCTTTTAAGCCACAAAAAAAAACAAAACGATAAAGGCCTGTCTTTCCACCAAAATTTCAGTGTCCTTTTGTGAAAACTTGACTTTCACTGTTTCTGTATCAGTAAATCCATACAAGACTAGTGGAAGCAAAGTGGGTGATGATTTGAAACCCAAATGTAAAAACAGGATGCAGCCAAGTGTGTTGAGTGAAGATCAACCATGCGGCTCAGGCCAACACCCACGCCAACATCCGAACCCCCCCCC
>OMLB01019185.1:0-13804 GCA_900302555.1 Myripristis jacobus
AGAGGAGGAGAGGAGAGGAGAAGAGAGGAGAGGAGGAGAGGAGAGGAGGAGAGAAGAGAAGAGAAGAGAAGAGAAAGGCTATCTTGAGATTTGGGACAAAATTTAGCGCTAGTTTTAATGCTATCTAGAACTGGATTTAAAGGAATATATCTGACGGAACATAGCTAATGAATTTCCTAAAACTATAAATGAGTCGTGTAAGAAAAATGATGCGAGGAAATTGATGTCCAACTACTGCATGTTTCTTAAGCCAACTAGAAATCCAAGTAATGTGATGCAACATCAGGCAACACTGCTGCTGGCACCATGCAAATGTTTTGGCAAAAAAAACACAATGGCACATGCCAGTTATCTCATTTCTGCTGTCTACTTTCCAACTCCACTCCAGCTAAATACCACACGGTGAAAATAATGATAAATATCACAATTTAATTGTATAGTTGCATCAAAATAAAGCTTACCTGAAAAAACGAAGCCTCAACTTAGTGTGTGAGACTATTTAATACTTTTAAGGTCTTAAACTGAGAAAATGCGCCTTTTTCTAACTTTTTAAAGGCCCACACATACCCTGACAAAAGAAGAAAGTAGTGGGAAAAAAAGAGAGCCAGCGAGAGAAACATAAAAGAGCCAGACGGAAAGACAGAGAGAGTAAAGGAGAAACCACAGTGCCATTACCAGCCACTAAGGTGGCTGAAACAAGGCTGTAGCAGAGCATTAGCATCCCTCATTGCGACAGGAAATCACTTCCACGGACGGAACCTATTAAAATCTAGGCCTGAATTAAAATCTCGAAAGCCCGTCAAATGGCATCTGAGCAGCGTGGAGGGCTCGGTGCTGTTGATGCATCCAGAGAGGGGATGAAGAGTGCTTAATATTGATTCACCCGCAGCAGAGGGGAGAAAGTGTGCTTTGAAGCGCTGATACTGTGGACTGTGCACAAGCCCGTGGGCCCAGAGAAGGACTGTAAGTGGGATTTGAGTGAGCAGCCGTTGGCAGGGATAAAAGATCATTATTCCAGATTTGTCCCAAGGTCCCGTCACTCTGGCTTTGGTCTAAGAGAAGGGCACAACTCGTTTATGCTGTCTGAAGGCGTGTTCACACTCCTCTGGGGTTGGGGCTACTATAGATCAGTCTCTGCTCATTTGTTCATTTTAGTTCTTTACAAGCTATATTTCAGACACCAGGGATCAAACTTTTGCCGAAAATTCAGACGAATGATGCATCTCACACTTTACAAAGTACATTTTCACCATCCAGGAGGAATTACAAGTCAAAACATAGTGACACATTTGTTACCAATTGATCCAGAGGAGGAATGCATCATGTGTGTTTGACAACACTGCAAAAAATGAACATTTTACTGTGTGTCTTAAAATCTTGTATAATATAATCATCTTGAAACAAGGCACAAAAAAGCAGATAAGCACACTAAGCTCAAGAAAATGACACCTGATTCAAGATAATTCTGGAAACAAGTTAATTAGCGTGAGAAACAAGAAAGATCATCTCATCCCACTGGCAGATTTTTTTTTACCTAATTTGAGTAGGTATGTGCTGCATGTTTGACACATTTTCCCCCCACACTTTACATTGCAATAAATCATGTAAGGGTTAGTAAACCATTTCACTCCATCCAGTTTCAAGTCATCAAAACACAAGAGGGCTGCTGCTTTTAGGAAAACTAATGTGGGCGACTTTATTACAGTGATGGAATACTGGAGTGAAGAGGAGTTAATACATTTTGTTTTACACTAATAAAAATGCAAAAACACTGGGATGATCCTTTAAACATCAACATATCAACAATGACTGCAACATTCTTCATTTAATTGTGCTACCTTGGTCTAATGCCTATAAACAAATGACTATAAACAAATAGTGGAGATAATTGGTAGCCTCTGTCTCTGTCTCATACCAGTGGTATCATTAGTGCTGCTGTTCCTCAAAATTACAACCACAATTCCCATAAACCCTATTGATTCTAGTCACAAGGATGCTTTTAGTGAAAGTTCCAGTAACAGCGCTGGTATCAGTTGTTACTCAGATCATTAAGAGTCAGTATGGCCCTGTTTCTGCTTAGTGTTAAGCTGGATATAAGTACAGTCTGATGAAGACGGTAGCCACTGTGGTTAATCGCTATCAAAACAACCCCTCTTTTTCAGCACAAAATGCTGCCAAGGCCACTTTCCGTCTGCAAATACAGTGGAAGAGTATCACACACACACACTTTAGCTGGCTTACTATGAGGCATTTCTTTTGATTTTAAGTGATGAGAGGCTTGTCTCCGAGAGCAGCTGAAGAGCAGCTCAAGTGTCCATCGTGTTTTGGCTTCAAGTAAACAGCAGTAGGTTAGCTGTTTGCTGTGTCTCTCACCTGTCCTCTCCTGTCTGTGTCTTCAGTCAGAGTCTTTGTCCTCCAGGGCAGGCGGGGACACCAGTTCTCTACCTGTGCAACAAACCAAAAGTAAATTATTTAATGGCCTGGAAACGGTCAGTGCATTTCACCAAACTCTAAACCACATTCCTACAAATATGCTATGCTGCATAACGAGGTAGGAACTTGTTGTGAACGCAACACACACATTTGAAGGACCAGGCATTTTTTCACAGCTATGGTTCAAAGTCGAGCCTTGTTAGTGCAACAAACCCCCAGAGGCAAATGTCATAGGTGGATGTTGTGATTACCCGCGCGACAAAACAAAAGCTGGGATACAGATACACACACACACACACACACAGACTGTTGTTAGGTAGGTGCGTAACTGGTTCATTGTCAAAAATGAATGCCAAACAGACTGCCTTTGCTGTCACTGCAGCTCAGGAATGTGTGTGTGTGTGTGTGTGTGTGTGTGTGTGTACTACCTTAACAAAGGTGGAGACTGGGAAGGTGGCGAAGTCAGACGAGGCCTTTGCTCCTGGCTGATATGATACTACATGTTCAGCTACTTCATTCTGAAAAAGAAAAGCAAAAGTAGCAAAGAACAAAATACAGTACATTTGAAAAATAGCAATAATGTGCAAAATGTGGGAAAACACTTTGAAAACCTGGGGAAAAAATATGGACAAGGAAGGACATTTTACTGGTCTTCAGGATTTTTAGAATAAACTAAAATCTGTCGGTGGTGTGCGAAAATCCCTCTTATTTCCACAGTTTCCTTGAATCTTCGTGATCCTAGTGGACTGATCTGCCTTAATCTACCAAGGCAAATTTCCATATCTGTGGACAATAAACAGATTATCTTATCTAGCTTTTTCCAACATATTTATACTTGTTCCCAAAGTTTTAAAAATCCTGAAAAAATATCTCATCCCACTGGCAGTTTTTTCCACTTTCCGCGAGACTTCTTAAGTGGGAGTTATTTTGCAATGTTTTACAAAAATTCCTCGAAGATGACTGGGCCATGTGAAAGAAAGGAGAGTGAGGGACTTGTTACCTTGAGTTTGTCCAGAGCGCTGCTGAAGTTCTGCAGTCGAGCTGTCTGTTCCAGCAGCTGCGCACTGGCACTGACTGCAGGAAACACAGGAAAGCGAGAACATCAACTATTTCATACAACTGAGAACAGCAGCAAGGGTTTGGGTTTGGGTTAGAATCTATAAACACACACACACACACACCTGCTGTCTTGCCGGTGATGTCCACCACTTTAACCTGGGCACTGAGCTTGAGCAATGTGGCCAGCAGCTCATCGGTCCTGCGGTAGATGCCTGTGTTGAGTCCTTCTGGAGGTGAGGAGCTTTCTCTGGATATCTGTGGCAGTTTGGGCAGGTGGAGAGGAGGCAGCGAGGCCAGCTGGGCTCTTATCTTCTCAGCCTGGAGAGAAAAGATGTTGTAAATGAAAATTACCTAAGAAGGTCCAGAAGCTAAGTTAAACTAGTTTATGACTCCACGTGTACCTTTAGTCTGTTGTTTTCGTTCTTGAGGTGTTTGATGCCCAGTCTCTGAGCCTCCACTTGCTGTCTGAGCAGAGGGGAGTCCACTATCTGTGTCGCCCCGGGCATGGCTGGAGGAAGACCTGCTGGAGGCAATAAAGGACATTAAATCTGAGACACAGCAACAAATTGCTCCATCTGCTACTCCCATGACAGGAGTTTGTCTTGGGCTGTAATTTTTTTTTCAAGTCTGGTCACAAGAAAGAAACAAGCGAACTTGCCTCCAACGGCTCCCTGGACGATGGAGGCGATTCCAGAGGCAGGTGGGCCTCTGAGACCCTCGATGGTCATCTTCGACTGGTTGCTGAGGCGCTGTTTCAGCTCTGCCTTCTCAGCCTCCAACTGGTCAATGTCGGCCTGTAGAGCGTCCATCGTCTCCTCAAACTCCCTGAAGAGGAGAAGAAGGGACGAGAAAGGTAAATAAGGTGACAAATATTTCACAAGCCAGCTGCACACAATCTGCCTACAAATGTGTGAACCTGCTCCTCTCTTCTCTGCTTGCATTTAAAACTCTTACTTCTCTTTCTTCTTAAGCAGTGTGTTGGTCTCATCCAGTTTGGTCTGAATCTTCTCCACCCGCTCATCAGCATCTTTGGTAGAGGTGTCCAGCTTTTTCTCCAGGAGGCTCAGACGGACATTGGCCTCACTCAACTCCTCACCCTGGGAGAGAGGGACGAGTTGGGGGGAGGGAGAAGGGAGTGGAGAGTAGATGGGATGTAATTTTTAACAGACCATAGTTAGATCCCCTTCTGTGGCATGTCAATATAAAACGGCGAACAATGAACTTTGGCAGGGCCGGAAAATTCAATATGCTGCTTTTAAAGCAACATCAGTAGTGACTGTTTATTTCAGCCTCTTGTGGTTCTTTCCAGTTCAAACTGGCAGATTTAAAACTAGAGCACTTTGACTGAATGCAATACCTTAATCTTGAGGGACTTCTTGAGCTCCTTGATTACAGTCTCTCTGTCCTCAAGTTTTACTCCCAGACCCTCGGCATCAGTCATCTCTGCCCTGATGGCAGCCGCTCGACTCTCAACTGGAGGAATCTGAGGAGAGAGAGGGGGTGATGAAAGGCAAAAAGATCTGTAAAACAATAAAAGGTTTCACCGATGTTCCTACTTTTTTGGATATTTTGTAAACAATATACAGGTTCAGATTCTGTGATCCAGCAATATGAAAAAGCTACAGAGTATGATTACCTTGCCCTGTGGTTTGTCAGCGTCATACTCTCCCTCCTGCATGGCAGTGGCCATCTTGTTCATGGTGGCGATGACAGAGCTGCAGGACTGACGCAGACACTCCTGGGCATTCAGGCCCTGAGAGCCGTAAATCTTGGTGGAGCAAAAAAAAATGCACACTGTTAAATAACAAGGCTCAGGAGATGGTGCAACAAATCAATTTGTGCATCCATACTGATGACTGTTTCAGCCATTAGTTACTAAGTGGGGAGCTGGACCCTGCAGCAGCGATCACCAGCTGCAACTGAGCCAGTTTTATCCTATTTTGGTGCCAGGTCATTGTGGTCTGCTAAATACAGTGAGTGCCACATCCTTAGCAGTCAAAGAAACTATATACAAATGTATTCAGTGTAACGCTCTGTCACACACAGTGTGAAACAATGGTAATTCTCTTGGCACAGACAAACCCCATCCAACATTGAGGTTAAAACAAATGCTAAGAAATATTTATTATTATTTGTCCAAGTATGGTAATGCTGCCAACTGACCACTGTGAAATGCACACCATTTCAAATCTCAATTCTGCAAACACAGAAAGTCTGAGAGTGAAAACGTTTGAACATTCAAGCTAAGTGGCCACTTATGTATGTGTCAAGTGGTTGGTTCAACTGTGTAGGAGAGAATACAACCCACAAATCTGCCAACAGTTACAACAGGCATGTTTTAATGATTATTCTGTGCATGTAATTGTTTGTTCAATTTTGATTTGATTAGTTTGCTTTGTTTTCATTTAACTATCTGGCTGTATTTCATTAGAGCTAATAATTTTCCACTTGGCATCCACTGCACTCCTGGTGGCCTGGAGGGCGCTTCCCTCTCTCTAGGATCTTTCCCCTCCTCCTCCCATTGGTGTCTGTGTTTTTGGGAGGAGCTTTTTCTTGCTGACTACCTGCTCCGTAGCCTTGAAAGCGATGTCCTCTAGTTTGAGAGCATTGAGTCCCTCTTGCTCAGCCATTGGAGCGACCATCTGAGCTCCGGCTGCAGCCACTTCCTGCAGCACAGCGACCACTCGGGTCAGCTGGCGTCTGCACTCTGTCAGCGCCTCTGACACCTGCCGTTGGTGAGACCACATGTGAGTAAAACACATCCATCATTAATGTGGACAACATGTTCACGGTGGCCCTAATTCCATGTCTGTAGATTTATCACTGATTATTTATTGATTGCTAACACATACAAATGCATTATGTGTGTGTGTGTGTGTGTGTGTGTGTGTGTGTGTGTTAATGTGTGCCACACCTGTGGTCCAAAATTCAGAGCGGCAGGAACTCCAAGCACATCTGTTCCAGGCATGCGGCGTCGGATCTTCTTACAGAACTGTCTGATATCAGAGCAGGAAGTGTCCAGGTCCTTCAGGAGGACAAAGAGGCCAGAGCTCTCCTGACCTGGAGCCAAGAAGGCCCGCAGACGAGTCACCTCCGCTCCCATACAGTCCAGGGCACTCTGGATAAACTGGAGGTTGAATGGGCAAGAAAAAAAAGTCAATCCATTACAATCAGGTAATAATTTATCTGTTTTTTTTCATATAAATGTATTATTTGGTATACAATAAGATTTGTTATGTACTAAAACTCAGCTTCAAGTGGTCCGTCTGTTGCATGACTATTGTATACCTTTATTTTGATAAAATATGAAAACTGCAAAGAAACTAATGTTCACCTGTTTATATTGTAATTTGGAGTGGGAAATACGGATACACACCAGAAAAGTGCAGGACAAAATGAAGAATAAGTGAGGCTCCATTAGCAAATTCCTGGGAGTGCTGTGTTCAAAATCCTGCTATTAAACGGAAACGTGGAAAACCAAACTGCTGTAAATGCTGTAAGTACCTTGATGTGGTCGGCCAGCTGAACTGTGCAGTCCTCAGTGAGCTCTGACAGATGGACGCTGTACAGTTGCTGGAAGACAGATCAGCAGAGAGTTATGGCTACATTTCTGTGTTTAAATGTTATGTACTCTGACTGGGAGGAAGATGTGATTTTGACCCTGAGTACTGTACATGCATATGTAAATACAAGGGTGTATGTTTTATTTGATTGTGCTTGGTAACATCAGCAAGTGCCAATAACTGTAAACCTTAGTCTGGCTCGTCTCTACATCAGACCTCAAGGTATGCTGGTGACTTGACTTTATGTATGTATACCTCTGTGTGTAACAAATGTGTTTTTAGCAGACAGATAAGACGCCAATACACTATTTGTAGAACCGCTTCTTGGTTTACCTGGTAGTACTTGATGGCCTTAGTCAGCGGCTCCACCTGAACAGTCTCGTCCAGCTGGTCTTTGTGCAGCAGGTCGATGAAATAATCCAGAGAGCGCTCGTGGACACTCATCTCTGAGTACAATGTCCCCATGCGCTTAAACACCTCCACGCTACAGCTGTTGAGAGCCCTACAGACACACAAGGGAAGAGTGGAATGAACCGACACACACATTTCATTACACAGCAAATGAAATGTATTAGAATTTGAAACATCAGATTCTCCCGCTCTAGTGAACCTGCTACCTAACCTTGGTTAAGAATTTATGGGTAATTATCTTACATCTGATTATAGGTGAGGGAAAAAAGCAAAAGGAAAAACAGTGTAAAGTGTCATTTTTTTTAGGTTTTCAGAATTTGCATATGTGATAAATGTATTACTTGCTGACATTTCCGCCATAATTGTGGCAGTGAGGTACCTGAAATTTACAAGATTTCTTGTTTGTTTGTTTGTTTGTTTGTTTTTAATTAAAAATCCCTACTTAAGTATGTAATCCCTACAGAGGGAAAATACTGATGGAGAGACATCAGCCCAGATTAAAAGTTGTAGCATATACTTAATCTAATTAATTACTTCTATTAAAGACTCCAATTTAGATCATTAGTTCATGTCATTTAATAAATAAAATGTCATAATAAAATCTATGTTTTTCGTTAGAGATATAATATTTTTCTGTGAGTGAAAAATAAAGATAATTACAGGACTTACACACAACTCTAAACAAATTTTCAAAAATTTTCTGATACCAATACCCTATGTTAGCCTTGTGCCAGCCTAATAGCCAACACCAGTGTTAATGAATCTCTGTTGTGCTCCGGTCTCATGCAGATACATCAGTGATTAAGGTCCTTACTGTTCATATTTGTGCAGGGTGGCCTGCAGCAGGGTGAGGGAGTAGACCAGTCCTGAGGCGAAGCTGAGCTGTTCTCCAGGAGGTCCTCTCATTCCCGTCCCCTGGACTGGGTTCCCGTTCAGGTCAAACTTCTCCTGCGCCTGCTTGCTGATCAGCTCAGCCTGCAGGCGTGAGGAAGATGTACACAGACACAGACACAACAGACACAGAGGTGATGAAGTACAACACAAGTAATTTGGATGAAGAAAACAGTTTTGAGGATTCTTACTACTCACTCATACCTTACAGATGAGCCTGGGGATGAGCAGAAGCACCAGGATGCAATCGTGATCTCCCCCGTGGCGGAGGAAGGAGTCAGGCATGAAGGAGGTGAGGAGGGACACCTGTCTGTTTGCCTGAGCCACCTCCATCTTCCTCAGTTCCATCTCAATGGCCTGGAGACACAGATTACGCCCAATCCAATCAGACAATCACAAAAATGATCCAAAGTGGCACGCCATACATTGGACAGTGAAATAATATTCATAACTTTGCCCTTGTACACCACCACAGTGGATTTGAAATGAAGTAATCAAGATGTGATTGAAGTGCAGACTTTCAGCTTTAATTTAAGGGGTTGAGCAAAAATATGGCATTAACGGTTTAGGAAGTACGGCCAGTTTTATACAGTCACCCCATTTTCAGAGGCTCAAAAGTAATTTGACACTACAAAGCAGTTTCTTAGCCAGGTATGGCCTTTTCCTTCCGTACTCCATGACAAGTTAAGAATTTGTCACTGAATAACAACTCAGCATGATGGTGAATGTCTTGTCTCCCACCTTGGCGTAGGCTTTGGTCTCTGCAAACTTGATCTTGAAGTCAAAGAGCTCTGCAGGAGGCTGTTGAACTTGCTCAGCGTTGGCGTTTTGCTGGCTGGTCAGCTCTCTATTGTCCTCCTAATGGACAAAGAAAAGCACAAACACATTTATCAGCAAGTTCAGTCAAATTAAATTCAAGCCTTTAATGAAGCACAGCAATAATGAAGCACAAGACCAATTTGCCCAGTGAGAGAAATTTTAAACCAACAATGTTAGTGTCAGACTGGTCTGATTTCTCAAAAGAAAAACAGTGCACCCAGAGACCGAACCATTATCAGACTTTTAAGGCTGCATTTAGGACTCAAAATACTTTACTTCACTGTACTCAACACCTTTTAATGCCTTGAGTTTATAAAATATATCTTAAGACTTTTCCAGGATTTGTGGTCTCTTGTACATCCTTCAATCCTTTCCTTGACTATGTATGAGTTTCCATGTGTCAACCCACCTGCAGCCTGGCGGTGAGCTCCCTGTACTTGTTGATGGTCTGCTGGTAGTCGGCCATGGTCTCCTGAGCGGCCTCCACCCTCTTCTGGGCTTCTCTGCACTTGGCTCCACTCAGGTCCAGCTGCTCCCTCAGCTCCATCTCCGTCTCCCTGGCGTTCTCCTGGAGCTCGTCATTCATCTCATTGATGGCTTCCTATTGGAGGAGGGAGAAAGGGGGGTCACGGAACACTGAGATGCCAATTAAAGGGAGGTGTTTTATTTTATTTTTTTTAAATATCAACTCTTGCTCTTTTTAGCTGTAACTGCATTTCTTTTCTCAGCATTTCTCCCTTACATGGTGGTTATATAATCACAAGAATGTTGTTGGAGCACCAAAGCTCTGACCTTTGCACTCTTTATTCACTGTAAATACCAGCACTTTCTGAAAATACTTTGTACTGTTTAGGAAATAGAAACTTAGCAGGTGTTTGTCTTAAAGATACAGCATTTTCACCAAACTTTGGCATTCAGTTTTGGTAATTGTTCACTGTAGAGATACATAAAGCATCATGGAAGGACATACAAAATTTTGGTCCACCCACCAGATCAGTGACAGTCTCTCTTAGCTCTCTGACTTTCTCCTCCAGATCCAGGTTCCTCTCTGTCAAGGTCTCCACCATCTCCTCTGACCCCAGAGCAGCATCCACCTGGTACACACACACACACACACACACACACACACACACACTATGTGAATATACCTCAATTATGACAACAAAGTTATCTAAATCTGTTCTGTCAATGGCTACACTTGAATTTTTACTACTAGGTTTTGTTTTTTTGATACAAAGATTGTGTAGTGCCGTGAAAGCAGGATCAGAATCTCATTCAAATCTTTTTCCACCCATTAGTCTCATTAGAAAGATGCCCCACCCAACAAACCTCTTCTATCTCTCAGACATTACCTGTTCTTTCAGCTCATCGATGGTGGCCTCAGCCTGCTTCATCTCCTCCTGCAGCTTCTCTCTCTGACTCCTCAGAGTCTCCAGCTCTGTGTTCTTCTTCTCCATTTGCTTCTGCAGCTTCACGTGCTCCTGTTTCTCCGATGCAGACAAGTCACGCATCCTGAAGAAGGTCAGGTGAGTTTAAAGAGGATTTTGTTTTAGTCCACTGCGGTGCATCTAATGTATTTTTAGAATATCTGACATGCAACTTCTATCAACTTCATTCTATGCATCCTCATTTTTTTCCATTGTTCATGGAGCCCTTTTAGGAGGCTGTGTAATCTATCCATTAAGTGCTGTGATTTATGTGTAGTCATTTTGTAGCACTTAGCTCCTAAAAGTACACTAAAGGAATCTGAAATGGTACCCTCAAAATGACAGCAGAGAGTGGTGATTAAAAAGTGAGAAACAAAAATTAGGCTACATTTCTCCGTAGGTTTCTTTTCTAATTGGGTCATCAGTGTGGTTTAAATCAAGTGTCACAATTAAAGTTTAAACTAATATTATGTATTTAATGTGTTTTTTACACTTCAAACAAAAAGCCGGTGTTAATTTCCTGATGTACTAATAAGAATAATCCCTCTTCCTGCAACTCTGCCAAGAAGTATTGCTACTTTTCTTGTGTGAAAACAATGGAAAAAAAGGGCTACTACTCGTTCATGGCCTGTGTCTAAGACAAGGACATTTCACTGACCTGACCAGGGCCTCTTTCAGCCTGCTGTTCTGCTCCTCCAGCTGTTTGACATGGTAACTCGAGGCAGCTCCATCTGAGCCTGAAGGAGGGACAGGGAGTCAGTGACATGATGAAGGGACGAAAGAGAGAGACAGAGGGAAAGAGATATGCAGCAGCTGCGAGAAATTATAGATGCATGAAGGATGCAATCTCCCTGTCTTGGCTGTCTTACTCACCTTTCTCTTCGATTTCATGCTTCAGGATCTCCAGGTCCATGGACAACTCCTCCACTTTCTCCTTCAGCGAGTCCACCTCCACCTGCAATGACTCTGCCCGCTCCTCGGCCATCTCCTTGTCCAGTGTCGCCATCTCTATGGCGTCCGCCGTGTCTGACATCTCTTCCATGTAGCGGTCCTTAGCCTCCTGAGCCTCACGAGCTTCCTGGGAGGGCGAGACACAAAATAACTCTAAATGAGGCATTTCACCTCTAAACAGACTGAAACAAGCAAAGTGAGCAGCTCTATGCCCGCTGCGCAGGCATAGTGAGGACACAGTGAATGACTGAAAAACCTGAATCACCGTTTGTCAAGGTTATTTTTATGGTTATTAGGTTATTTGCCCTCAACATACTCCCAAATTACTTCCCATTTATATGTATATATTGCATACACAGTAAGGTGTTTTTTTTTTAATTTTCCACTTATTTCTTTCAGAATACATTTTGATTTGGATTATTTTTTATAGTGTACATATTTTAATTCATTTTCTTTATTTCAGTGGGCTGTACGGCCACAGTTTTAAAACCCTTTCAAAAGGCTATAATTCATACTGTCTCCATATGTAATACACTTCATTTATACATTTTTACTTAATATGACATGGAAATTGTCAGTTGCATTAATCTTAATACCTCATATTCAGTCCAAGTGTCCAGATGGGGATCATATGAATTTCATCTCATCTTAATACCCTGGCGCATTTCTGTATTACATTAAAAGCCAGTCAGCTTCCTGTTGTTTACCCTCATTAACTTTTCTTTCAACTTTCTCTCTGTCCTTCAGACCAACCATCAATCTTCCATAGATCTTTATGTACCTTCTTGGCCTCTTTGAGTTGTTTCTGCACGTCAGCTTGCTGCTCCTGCATTTTGGTCTTCCACTCCTGGAGCTGCTCCAGCTGGATTTTGTGTTTCTCCAGCTCTTTCAGCTTGGCCTTGTCCTCCGTCCGCTTCATTTTCAACGTTTCGAGCTTCTCCTCCAGATCCTTCACCTGGGCCCGCAATGACTCCTCCTCCTGAGAGGGAGGAATGGGGGGAAAGATGGAGAGCAGAAAGAGGCAGCCAGTTGGTACAACTTAATAACATGAGACACGGCACCTCGGCCTAAATAGGTTGGCTTTAACAGATTTGTTTGAGGTCATTTGTTCCCCAAGCATGGCTGCATATTTTCATCATTTCCATTTCATACAGTAGAGATAGAAAACAGAGCAATCCATCAATCTGATCCCACCACCAAAAACACAGAATAAGGTGATTACTGTGTGAATTTTAGTCTCCATCATTTGTCAATAATTGGCTCAGTTATGAAGATTAAACTTCTGAGTTACCCAGATGAAAACAGAGGGCCTCAACAGCACACTCTGACCAGAAAAAAGGGCAATGTAGCAGTGAAAGCAATATAATCCATTTCCTGCACACACACATACACACACACATACAGAATTTCCCATATCCACTGTCTCAAAAAGTTAAACCATGCATCCTGACTATAAATTTCAAGAACATGAAGCACAGTGTGAGCACTGCAAAACCATAACATAGTGCTGAGGAGTAGCACAAGACATCATTTGTGGCCTCTGTGATTAGTAAACTCATGCCAGATACCATCAGCATACGTGCAGCCATTAGATGATAACACTACCTGCTTGGACATGGCAGGTTCCGCCTGGTCACAAAGTTACAACATGGATGGAATGGGACAGGTTCATTAAGAAAATACACATAATGAGAAATAAAAACAAACTGATAATGAAATAGTGTACACAAAAATAAAACAAAATGGTCTTGAGGACTATTAACTGGTATACTGTGTGATAAGGATTTCACATTGAGACAAAAGAACAACCTTTCATCACAGGTATTTGTGGACTTTTTTAACATGATGAAGCAAAAGTAAAGCAGAACAGCCAGGATCATCCATCACCTTCTGAATGTCACACAGTGCACTCAGTAAACACAAAGTCATGGATTTACTGCACTAAGGAGGCTTTAAAATGCACTGTGCAGCTGAAAACACTGTAAAACATTGACTGATATAACACACCTTGCTTGGTGTGGCGGGGGCTGGGGTTGCAGGTGCCGCAGGCGAACCGCTTGGCTGGGGCACAACAGGAGCCGCCAGCGCACCCTGGGAGGACAGGCCCGCCTCGCTGACATCACCAGACAGAGAGGAGGCAAGGCTGCTCTTGGGCGTCTGTTTAAAGAGGAAGGAATGTGCAGGATGGAAAAGAAAAGGAGAAGATGAGGGGTAACAGAGAGGAAGAGGCAAGGGAATAATGGGAGGGTA
>OMLB01019186.1:14163-25876 GCA_900302555.1 Myripristis jacobus
TTTCATTTCAAAGATATTTTTTGGCATTTTTGCTTTATTTGATAGTGGCAGAACACAGAGACAGGAATGACAGGGGAGACAGAGGGGATGACACACACTTGGCTGAAACTCACGTGCTGTTTCAGTGATGAATGACTGGCAAGAGGGCCAATTAGCAATCCAGACATTAAAACAACACGGTTGACCAAACATAAATAAATAAATATATGCATCGACAAAATAAGCAAATAAAGACTTAAATGAATAAGAAAATAATTTGATTACCCTTGCCGAATTGATACTAAGTATTTCACCTAATAATAGAGGCTACAGTAGCCTAATATAAGTTTTACTTTGCAGTTTCACCATGCTCACCCTTACCAATAGAAACAAGCTCCTGAAAATCACTAACATAACTTTTAAAATAATTGGTCTCCCCACTCCTGACCATAGCGTACGACCCCTGCCAACCCCTCAATCCATGCTTCAAACACCTCCACTCTGGTCACAGATACAGACAACCAGTCAGCAAAAAAAAAAAAAAAGAAAAAAAGAAAAGAAAAGAAGAAAAGAAGAAGAAAAGATGCTTTGGGAGGAATTTGGTGCCCACAGCTATCACTGCTTTAAACAGCCTGGGCATGCTGCAATAGACCTGTGTTGTGATGTTATTGTTGATTATACTTTGTTTCCAATGTTATTTTTGTGTACAGACTATGAAAACTAATTTTCTCTATAGAGGACAATGAAATATGAATATGAATATGAATATGAATTTCTCTGCTCTTACATGTGAAAGTAACATTTACTCCCCATTAAAACCACTTGTTTGACTCAGGAGACATCAACATCATCTGCATAGAAAGCATTTCAGATTCTGTGTTTTATGATGATTCTACACTAAGTGTTTACAATAAAAACATTTGAATGAGAAATTCCAGATTTTAGTCTACAATCCCTTTAACTCATCTAAATGACATAATGTTGTGAAAGACAATATCAAAAGAGCAACAATCTGCCTGTTTTAAATGCCGTAGCTGCCAACCACTACATAATAAATACAATCACAGACTTTGGCCCCGCCCCCTGTTGGTCAGCATAGAGCAATAAATCAACCAACTCAACTCAACTCAACTCAACTCAACTCAACTCAACTCAACTCAACCTTATTTATGTAGCACCTTTCATAGGTGTTTTAGTTTCCTTTTAAAAGTACCAACTGAGCTTATCATTCTGATATCCAGGGGCACTGTGTTCCACATTTTAGAGGTATAAAACCAGAAGGCAGCTTCACCAGCACTTTTATGGGACTCGTGTAATATTTAAAACATAAGCTGTGAAGGGCCTAGGTGATCTGGCTGGAACATAAAATGAACGAAAATCTCTGATGTATGCAGCAGCAAGGTCTTTTAAAGATTCATTAACAAGTAAAAGCACTTTAAAATCACTTCTAAAAGATGCAGGGTAATCCATCCATCCATCCATTTTCATTGATTTATTCCAGATTCTGGTCACTGCATTCTGGACCAGCGGTAGTTTTCTTATAGACCTCTTAGGTAATCCTGTAAATAGGCAGCTACAGTAGTCTAAACAGCTAGTAATGAAAGTGTGAATAAGGATTTCAGCATCTTTCCGAGTTAAAAAAAGGTCTGACTTTAGTGATATTCCTAAGATTAAAAAGGGATGTTTTCATGACCTTGTTAAAATGAGAATGAAAATCTAACTCAGAGTCTAAACTCACATCCAAACTTGTGATGTGTGTTTTAATCTGTTTGCGAAGGCCACCAAGCATTGAGAGCAGTTTCTCTTTTGCTGCTTTGGGTCCTATTAAAAGAATCTGTTTTTAACTCATTTAGTCTTAAAAGGTTTTAACCCATCCATACATTAATGTAAGAGAGACAGGCAGTAAGAGCATGCAGTGCACTGGGGTCATTTGGCGAAACAGAGGTGTAAACTTTTTTGTTTTTGACATTACTGCTTTACCCGCATTACTGCTTTACCAGCATTACCAGCCAGTCACAGTAGAGAAAGACAGGAGAGACAGGGAAGCGAGAGGGGATGACCTGCTGCAAATGGCCTGAGACTGGATTGGATTCGAACCCAGGACGCTGCGATCAGGACTCAGCCTTGATGTGTGGTACGTGCTCTGGTGAGCTATCGCAGTGCCCAGAGATGTACAATTGTGTGTCATCAGCATAAAAGTGGTAATTAATAATGTCTCGCCATGGGACAACAAAAACGCTCCCAAAATGTTTCGTTTAAGAATACAATAATCAATACCATACGTTTCTGATACAAAAGCACCCAACCTGACAAAAAATAAACCAAAACTGTTTACCACTTAAATAGTATTGAAACCAAGCTAATACCTGGTCAGAGAGACCCACAGTGGGAATGTGATGCAGTAGACACATATACATCTATTTTGAGTTATTGTAATGATAATAAAAAAAAAGTCTAAATCATTCTGTTCAATCATTCAATCTGTGGGCAGTATCTGCAAAGGGGATGGGCATCCAGTGGTTCAGTACGCAGATACACACACACACACACACAGAGCAGCAGCAGCACAGCACTCACCGATCTGACGTTGACGTCCACACCGGAGCGAAGCATCATGTCCACAGCCTCCAGACGGCCTTGCTTGGCTGCCCAGTGCAGCGCCGTCTAGAAACACACAAACATGGACACACACCCACTGATGTACACACACTTTCAGTACAAGTGCACATGCACGCACATACACATAGGCAGGCTGTGGTGGAATCCTAAATTGAAAGCTGATGTTTCAAAATCATTTATAAGGTCAATGACAACTGGTGATTTATAGTATAAAAATTAATTCTCTTCTCCGGATTCAACTGAAGCTCAATATTTTCCTTAGCTTTTCGTGGAAGAAATAAATATTAAATCAAATTAAATTAAGCATTAAATATTTCTTCTATGGATTACACAGATGTCTTAAAATATCTTAGAACCCTCTTATTAAAGTCTTCAGACTTGTGGAAGAGAGAAAGAGAGAGAGAGTGAGAGCGAGTTGGCTCATTTGAATAAAGCCTTGCTTTGAACTAAATTCATGGTTAATTAGCCTAAACAGATTTAGCTGTGTGCAGCAGGCAGACACAGACACTGTTCTGTAATAATATGGGATTTAATTCAACCCAATGGGAGTTAATTCTCCACTAAAGAGCCACATTCAAGGACAGTTATCCCATTGCCATTGTGTTGCATTAAAATGTGTTGCTAATTACATTGGTTAATGCATTCTGATCAATCTGTATAACCATGTATGTGTAGAGGACATGAGGATATGAGCAGTTCATTTCCAAAAGAGAGATTTATTTCTGTTCCTGATGGTTATCATTCAATGTATGTAAAATATACAGATATTACTATGTTTTAATAAGTAACAAAATTAGTTTAAAGTTTGTGTTATCAATTATCTTAGCCTCATTAGTTACTTTTATTCAAATATTTCATTCTGGAGAAAAACTCGTATACAGTAGTGGCAGAATAAATCCACAGTATTCTCTGGGGTTGGCACCAATTCCATAATAAGGAGTTGCTAATTATGCAAAATATTGATGACAAATTTGCTGCAGAGATTTAGTAAATTAAGGGGAACATATTGAGGAAGAGGAGAGTTAAGGATTTTCTATCACTTCCCATGAGTGGGTCAAAGCTTATATGTGCTATAATCACAAGGAAAAACAGCCTTATAATAAATTTCCCTCTGTCTCTCAGCATCATCACTATCTGGCGCTACTGTACTTACAAACTTGATGTATCCATGGGATGAGAAGAGGCAAAACAAGAAGAAGAGACAATGTTAGAAATATTATGTCATATATAAAGATAAGTATTGCTTTTTTTTTTTTTTTTTGCAAAGGTCTAATTGGGTGTTTCAAAGTGCCAATATTTTTCCTTGATGTACCTTATAATTTCAGCAGTTGTGTCGGTGACCTCATTTGGGAATACAAATCCTCACATATTTTATGACATGAACAAAAAAACACAGCCACCACCTCATACAACTAACAAGTCATTAGAGGTTATAACAGTGTTACTATGACTTTTTGAGGGAATCGGGATTGTGAGGCAGGTTAAACATGTTTACATGCATGTGTGACTCTGCTGCAAGTCAAGGTGGCAGTTTGCATTGTCTCTGCAGTGTTCCTCATTATTCAAATGGACCATATTTGTACTAAAACTGGTACATTACTTATTCTGATTCTTGCCACATTCCCTGATCAAAGTGGGCAGAAGCAGGCTTTGATGTGGCAGGCTGTCCTGACACATTCATCTATTGACACCTTTGGCCCTATTCTGTCCAGATCTGGCCTGGATTTAAACTGAGCCTCGAGTAAACATCAGTCTGCTGTAATCTGCCTTTTTAAGATTAAGATAGCTGCCTTTGAGAAGTGAGGGAACCATAGTAACCATAATCTCTGTGTCCCGTCGACGGAGTCTTTGTATCTTTTAACATTGTGCCTATGAAAACTCCCCTCAGTCTCTGTATTTCCACCAGCCAGCTAACACCCCTTTTCTCCCTGTTGTCCCCCACCCAATCTCTTTTTGGGAACAGGACCCCCGTGCCAAGCCAATCTGCTCTCTGTAACCGGGCTTCCTCCTCCCTCACACTGTCGCCGCTCACGTTGCGCCACTGTAAACTCGATCAAACAAATGGAACATTGTTTTCTGCTGTTTTTCCGGCCATTTAATTACGCTGCACTGATGGTTCCCATTCAGCCAACAACTGCGAGCGTGAAAATCTAGCAGGACACAGTCGTCAGGGAAAAAAAAACAAAAACGTGTTGTCCCCGGGATGGTTAATGGAAGTTATTTTGGCGGCGTCCCTGTGTTGATGTGCTAATGTAGACTGACCACTGAGCCTGGAGAAGCGGGGGTGCTGCCAAGCTGCTTTAACAGCAGCGGTTTTCATTAGAAGGTGCTAACTGAAGCCTGCCTCGCCCGGTGGCGTCTTCCGTCGCTCGGTGAGACTGTTTGGGCCTCCACCTGCGTCATGCATACACACACACATACACACACACGCTGATGGCACTGCTATGAGAAACTGTAAGTGATACTTGTCCACTTTGGTTTGATGCTTTACTGAGAGAGCGGGCAGCAGACAAAGAAGAGAACCCCCATCCCCCCGGCAGCATTCCCACATGTAGCTCCAGAGAGGGATGATAAAGCAAAACATGTAAATTCCCATTAAAATTATTTTTATTGTAATCATTGGGTGTATAGAATCTGAAGTCCTCTCTATGCAGAGAGGCCTGTCAGTTTAGCTCTCCTGAGTCAAATAAGTGATTTTACTTGGGAGTAAAAGTTACTTTCACATGTAAGAGTGGAGCGATCCAATCAGAATAGAGCTCAGTTTTATTCATCCCAAACCCATTTAATTGACACTTCAGCTGTACTTTTTATCCTCCACCAAGCTTAACTGAAACCCACCCGGCCATGCTGAAATGGATTACTGTAGAAAATACAACTCCATTTTATTACAGCCAGTGACTTTTAGGAAGTCTCAAACCTTGGTGGATGATGAAGCTCGTACTCAAAAATAATATCAAACAAGAAAATCCCAGTGCTTAACTAGATTTACCATCCCTTTAAAGGAGAACGTGAGTGTCATTTAGAGCAATGGCCACTCAAATAATGGTGTGTACCCCTAGGGGTACACTGGAGCACTGCAGTGGGTATGTGAGATTTTTTGAAATGTTAATTTAAAAAATATGAGTCATGCATAAAGCAATAAGTTCAATGAAAATGTAAATATTGGTTTGATGAACCACATTTTATACTCAGTATTGACTCCAGGTTTCCGGAGGGAAGTGTCAAATGTGTGTGTTTGTGGTTTAGATCTGCTGTCGTGGTTGTCAAGTGAGGACATTTTTCACTATGACCGGGAAGCCAAGACCAAATATCAATAAAGCGGATCTGTGGTTGAAATGTAGCAGCAATACAGCTGAAAACAAGGGATAAGAAGTGAAAAAGAGGCAAAAGCAGAGTCGATAAAATATCCTCAGTATCAGGTTGTTGTGTTAGGCACTGCTGGTGCTGTATTGGACCTCTTTAGGGTCACATGGTAACAAGTGCCAATCCCAAATTCTACTGGAGATCCCAAAGTTTTTAAAGATACCAAATATGTCCTGCTGAATTCCAGGGATATATGTGTAAATGATACATAAAACACCTAGATATTTTCTGTCTGATGTGATGCTGCAGCCATAAAACAATGGCATCTGTATTTGAATATTTCACTCATTATAGCCGTGATGTAGCTTCAATTAAGTGTTACAAACAGCAGATACAGATTATGTATGTATGACATTGTTGTATAATGCAAAAAAAGAAAAAAAAAAAGCTTTTTCTAACCTTAAAGCTAATGAAGGGGACATTTAAGAGGAAATCAGAGCGCAGGGGTTAAATACTGCTGAAAAATAATAAAGAAATCAACAGCAGAACCCAAAAGCACGTGAGTTATTAAAACAAAAAGAGCTACAAGCACTCCATCTAACACATTCCCTGTAGATGTGAAAGACACCTATCTGTCTCAATGGGAAGCTCTGGTGTCCCTTAAACAAGAGAAAACGCCATAGCCCTGCGTCATGGGGCACAATGACAGTGACCCGGCACAAACTGGCAACTGCCTACCAACAGTCGGCCTCCATGCGACGGGCATCTGTTGGCCCTTTAGTGGGTGGTAGAGTGACAGGCAGAATGAGTTAGCGCAGCTCCTCTGAAAGCAGCAGGGAAAAAGCACATCAAAAAGGCATAAATTTCACTCCTTCCGTTTTGATCAAGTGAAGCATGAAAAGGAGTGTAATACTCTCAAGTGGCGCGAGGGTTAGACCATTGATGTTGTTATTTCTGCATGGGGAGGTCCATGCAGCTAATAGGGGGGCTACACAAAACTGAGGCAGCGCATTAGGCAAGGCCATATGGAGGGGTCCTTTGCAAAGCTCTTGAATAGGAAGCTTAGAGTCCACACCGCCTCCCTCAATGCCGTGTGAAATTCTAGTTCTGGCATCGACGGGGAGTTTTCAAAGCCAGCCTGCAACAGTACTACCATATGTGCCGGTTTGAAATACCATCTCTTTTATTGGGTGTAGAATCACACTTTGACTTAACAATGAATCTGAAGAACATATGTTGGGACTTGGGTAAACGGCTCTCAAACAAGCTTCTGTGAAAAAAAAATCACAGATCAATCGGCAAATATTGCGGGCCAATCTGTACAGATTTGTAAGCTCCCTGACTATGCGAGCTGCCTAAATGAGGACAATCGAATTGTACTTCATCAGTGTGTTCGCTAATTTCAAGATCCCGAGTTCCAAACTGTGAAATCAGGTCTTCAAAATGCACAAAGTAAAAGCACACACACATGCAAAAAAACCACATCTGAAACATGCAGGCGAGTGAAAGATCTTATAGCTGATTCTGTGAGGAAATTATCAGCACCTCCCATCTGGTTAAGAGAGCGGGGAGCTGGGCGCCTTCGCTTTAGGCTAACAGAGAGGGTGAGTGTTTGCTCAAATATTAATTACCATGTAATTACAATATCATTACACATCCCCGTTGTCTGGGCTATGCGGCCACGTCAGCTGCTGAAATCACACCATTCCCTAATGAGCATGGATTCTACATCCTGCAGTGGCGTCCGACCGCTAATATTAACCCAACGCAGACACCAAGAGAGGGAAAAAAAAGAAGAAAACATGAGAGATGATAAAAATAACCCAACACTGTCTGAGCTGAAAAAGGATTTTGTGTATGTAGGACAGTGTTTAGCATAGTGTCAGTAGACTGGAAGGTGTTTCGCTGCTCAGACCTGTCAGGGTGTTTGAAAGGAGGGCTACGCGCCGTGCAAAGCAATGCCAGCTCTCTGCTGGTTTTGTAGACAAACATGCCAGAAAATTGGACATCGGTGTGAATCCCATTTACATGAACTACATTTTTTATTAACATTCTCTTCGCTTCAAAGAGCGAGCAGACGTCCGGCCGTCCAACACCCGCAACTCTTTAAAACTATTATCAAGACGACAAGACAGAGGTGAAGGAGTTGTTCTGTGCGATATCAGTGCTTTACTAATTGAGGTAGAAGTGTGTTGTTCTGTCCCGCTTGCTAGCCTGCATTTCGATGATTAGTGTGAACATGGCGAAAAGGAGAAAGACAACTTACCCCCTTTGTATACAGCGAGGTTTACATCACACAAGGTCGTCAGATGGTGAAGCAGTTGGAAAAAGAGAAACAAAGACTCAGTACACTGAATATGGTAACACTTTCCTTTTGCTTTCTGTAAGGGTATAAATCTGAGTGTTAACCGTATAAAACTTCTGTGAGCTTAATAATTACATTCATAATTGTTAAAGGATCAAAATATACTAAAATTCTCTGTAGGAGGCATCTGGTCCTAGTAATATCATGCTTACAGAGTTTTGTAAAATGTCTAATTTGTATTTACCATGCCATTCAATAGGTTACTAAATGATTTTAATTTTGTATAAAATGAAGAAAATGTCTCTAACACACTTCTCTCTTGATGTCCTATTTGCAGTTTTGGTGAATTTAATAGTTTGACCTCCACCTGTAAGCTGTGTTTATGAATCCTTGTTTATTCTACAGCGTACATCTTTGTATTTTTTTTAAAAGTGCTATAGCGCACAACCATTTTGATATACCTGAAAGATAAATAAGGTAAGATAAATAAGAAAATGATGTGGTTTGGAGGCAAATTTGTGCAACACATCCTTCATGTGTACCTGCCGTTTCCTCTGTTCCAGGAATCAGAGCTCCTGATGGGATTTGCAGCTATCTAATCCATCCTCCTCATCCTCACCTGCTGTCTGATGCGCAGCAGACTCTTATTCAAACTAGCAGGATCATTACTTTTCCCTGTGGAAGTGGAAGGACACCCACCCACCACCACCCCCCATTCACCCTGTCTCTCCCTCCCTTTCATTCATTTCAATAAGAAGATTACTAACTTGTTTACTTCTCTTTGAACATTTAATTTCCTTAAGCCCATTGTTTTTTGTAGCTGCTCAACACTCTAATGCCTTCTATCGGGTTTCGCTGCCGTCAGATTGATTTGACCAGCCTGCAGGCCAGTGGGATTGGAATTAACACCGACTTGTTAGCAGATAAGTGGGAGAATAGTGAGATTCATCACCAAGCTTCGGGTAAACTGTGTATTTTAATGACGACAATCCCAGTATAGAAAAACTTCTCTGGAACAAGCTGTAATGAGAGTGTTTTGGTTTCCCGGCTGCCAGCCCCTCATTGGCAGCACAGTGATACACAGCTAGCAGGTTGGAGTTATTCGAGCCGCATGTGATAGATAAATAAAAACAAATGGCTTATTAATCTTTAATCAGTTATTTCCTTTGTCACTTGCCACCACATAAAAATGCACTGGAACTGGAGTATTGTGACATACAAAGATACTACATCTTGAGGTATTTTGTGAGCTCTGGCCAAGAGCAACAGTGACATACACATTCTAGTGTCCGAATACATACACATATATATTTAATATGCAACATATTAGTCTATTGTGTACTTACAGTGATGAAATCCTTAAGCAGGCAGAAAGGAAGAACAGTGAGAAAAGTTGCTTGAGCAAAAAGCAGTGAGCTTCATTCATTGACTGACTTTTTGTCTGTAAATTAAAGGAATATTCCGCTTCAGGCACACCGACAGTAAAATATTATCAATCTGCAATGCTTAATACATTCCAGGAGTCATTGTATGGCATGTTGTGACCACCATTCCCTCTTCCCGCCTCAGCTACTCCTCCTTCAGTTCGTGATCTTCCTACTTTTCCCAGAGTGCCTTCTCACATCCCACAGAGGGAATGGGCATGAGTTAGTTTCATTCAGCCTTGAGTTAGAGAGCAAGAGCAATGTTGTAATAAAAAAAAAAAAAGGAAAAACGGGAATACACAAAACACAACATGCCTTTGGCTGCATTGTATTCTGGTCTGTTGCAGCCACTGTCAATGGAGAAATTGCAGGATTTCTCCTTGCCTGGTGTGACCGGACCTTGTAATCTCAAATTCAGATTCAGATTCAGATTCAGATTCAGATTCAGATTCAGATTCAGATTCAGATATACTTCAATGTCATTCAAAGATGTTAAAAAAACATGGAAGAGCGAAAGTGTCTCCCAGGACCAGTGAATAATAAAATATAAATAATAATAACCTAAAAACCGATATGTTAAAATCTATAATAAATAAATAATTTAGATGTGAGACGTGAACTGTTTGTGGAAGGGGCATAGTCAAAGAACATAGCCCACTGTGATGGATTAGATCAACCTACAACCAGAGAGTAATGAAATATGTGACGTAGATACGAATCACTGCCACCTGTTCTAAGTAAACAAATAAAAAGCGAAGAGCATTTATTTTTTTATCCGAATCTTTGAGTTGAGGTATTCAAGCGGCAGTGCTCCTCCCTGCCGCGTCACCGTACCTTACGAGGCAGCTGGATTTGCAAGATCATGATCACAGGAGAATCTATCTTGCCAGGCTACAAGTAATGCTTTTGTGGCTTCATCACGGTGGTTCAGACCAGTCAGCGTCCCACTGGCAGCAACAGGCATGGTTTAAGAGTGACAACAGCGAGAAGAGACAACAATGGCGGCTTCTAGTGTAAATGTTGTTATACACCTTCTGAATCTCAAAGGATACGACACAAGTCAATACACAAGAAAACATCATCGGCGGGCATCAGTCATGTGCGCCTCTATCTGTTTTCTTCTTTGACAGAATCCCAAACATTTTGTTTTGCTCATTGTATCTCATTTATCACTGCGTTTAGCACCAGCGTAGTGTTGATCTGTGCATCTGTGCATCAGGTAAGATGCCACCATCTAGTTTAGGCCTTTTAGACAGATGGCCAATCAGACTGTCCAACCACAGCCTGGACAGGCACAAATGCACCAGTATTGGATGGAAAGTGAGTTCAAATGTGAGACATGAACTTGTGAGATTTCCATATCGTATCCAGGCTATATTTCTCCCCTTTTTCCACGACTGAACATCAGTGTGAAATGACGACTACAGATAGAAGCCCTAATTTTTTTATTTTGATCAGGCTGTGTCTGCTGATGAGGGCGCAACAATCCATAACCTGAAGGAATGATGCATTTTGTCAGCGACTGGCCCAAGTGGTGCCTTTCACGCGTTTCTCGTGTTTTTAATGTGAACATCGTATGAACAAGGTCAGCGATATCGCGTGTGGGATCTGGCAGCTCTTGGAGGTGGATGGCTGGACAAAGGGAGAGTTGGCAGCTCTCAGTGCAGAGAGACAAAACCGGACGGGACGGCGCGATGAGAGATAAGAGCTCTGCTTAACCTCTGCTGTCCCATGTTTCCTTCTGAGCTCAGCAGCCCTGCAGGACGCTCATCAACCTTCAGCGGCACGGGACACCTTATCTGATTCTACACAGGTGCAGTATGCGTGTGTGTGTGTGTGTGTGTGTGTGTGTGGTGGTGGTGGTGGTGTATGTTTCTGGCATGTTTTTGTGTATGTGAAAAGAGAGAGAGCAGGAGTAACAGAATTTACTGAGAGGAGGGTGGTTGTTTTGTGTGTGTGTGTGTGTCTGTGTGTGTGTGTGCGTGTGTGTGAGAAATAGAGAGATAGGAAGAGAGAGTATCTATGATTCTATGATTCTATGATCTGTGTGTGTGTGTGTGTGAGAGAGAGAGAGAGAGAGGGT
>OMLB01019187.1:0-12436 GCA_900302555.1 Myripristis jacobus
AATTAAAAGTTATTAAAATATAAAATAAATAAAAATAATTTAAAAATAATGTTGCATGCTTAACAAGAATTAAAACTAAAAATGTAAATAAATTAAAACTCCTTCAAATAAAAATAAAAAATAAGGTTGCATACTTGCCAGTTTATATTATTTTTTTTTTCATCAGAATTAAAAAGCGGCTCAACAGGACAGAGCAGCGCAGAGTCTAGACGCGTCGCTAGGTGGCGGTATGCGCATGTGTGAGCTGGTTTGCGACGCGGCGAGGAAGAAGAAGACGAGGAAGAGGACAGTCCGGAAGGAGAAGGTTCATTCCACCTGACTGACCGCTGTAACGGTGTTTGTAACGGGACCCTCCTCCAGCTGGACGCCCTCACTGGACAACTTTAATGTTTACAGACGGAACATGGAGTCGAAACGCGGTGAAGTGACGCAGTAGACCCTCAGGACTGATAAACCGGCATGTCCGCCGCTGTCAACATGTGGAGGAGCACGGCCAGGTGCACCTTCAAGCTCCTGTCTAAAGCCCAGCAGCCAATCAGCAGCGTCCTGTGCAGGCCACACGGAGGCTGCACTGGTCATACTGGGAGGAAGTGGCGCCGGCCCAGTGGCTTTGACACCGGAGTGCAGATCTACAACAGCCTGAGCAAGCAGAAGGAGCCGCTGGTGCTGGCCAGGGAGGGCGTGGCCACGTGGTGGGAGCCGCACCTCCATCATCATCATCATCATCATCATCATCACACACTCACAGTGAGGATGATGAAAACAGTGCACTAACTCTTGTGTGTGTGTGTGTGTGTGTGTTGCAGGTACAGCTGTGGCCCCACCGTCTACGACCACGCCCACCTGGGTCATGCATGGTAATCGCGCGACATCAACAGTTTGTTTGTTTATTTGTTTGTTTTTTAAATGTATTGCGACACATGGCCCTGCTTTACGCCTGTGTGTGTTGTTGTGTGGCAGCTCCTACGTGAGGTTTGACATCCTGCAGAGGATCCTGGCCCGGCACTTTGGCATCAGCGTCATCCACGCCATGGTGATCACCGATATTGATGACAAAATCATCAGAAGAAGCCTGGAGGTGAGATCATGGTCATGGTGATGAATGAATGAATGAATGAATGAATGAATGAATGGCTTAGAGCTGGGGTCTGTCTCTTCTTTCTTTGCCTTTTTTCCCCTTTGTCATCCATTCATCACCACATGTCGTTTCCCTTTAGAGTTTTGTTAAATAGAGATGCTGTAACATAATTTATTATAATTTTTTCTTTTTTAAAAACCTTAAAATTGCCAACAAAAAAAAAATGTTGGAAGCAAGTTTGACCTTTGAAGTTCTGCCATTTTTTATCCTCAACTTCGTCCTTACTCTTTATTTCAAATCCCCATTTTTAGGATTATTTCTGTCCCTCTCTTTTTGTTTTTTTTTTTAGGAAAATATTTCCGCAACCGTCCTCGCCAGAATGTATGAGGAAGAATTCCAGAAGGACATGTTGGCATTACAGGTGTGTGGCTGTGGACGCAGGTGTTTTGTTTGCATATTGAAATATAATAAAATAAAGCCAATTCTTATACGAATCACCACGCCATGTGGACGCGTCACCCGTACATGGACGACTGAAGTTTTTGTCTTTTTTTATTCTATTTGAGGTGATTCCTCCAGCAGTGTATTTAAGAGTGACTGAAAATGTGCCTCAGATTGTGGCTTTCATCGAGCGCATCATCCACAACGGGCACGCCTACGCCACCGAGGAAGGTGAAACCATCACTTTTGGCAACACAGTCCAGCCGCAGGGTTTTTCTGCCAATGTTTGCGCATCAGTTTGATTTGCTTTGGTTTTGGTTTTGCAGGTGACGTCTACTTTGACATCCAGTCCATCGGCGATCGCTACGGCAAATTCCTGGGAGCCGTCAACGTCCAGTATGAGCCTGGTAGGTGTTTTCTGTCCCTGCAGGGAGCACGCAGCCTCGGATTTCATCCAAACACAGTGTTTGTCTTCGAAATGCTGCCTTTCATGTTCGCCAGAAAGTCGGAAATTCAACTTCCTCTTCACAAAAAAAAGCAGCGAAAAGGCTCTTCTGTTCTGAATTCCTCACTAACACTTACATTGGGTTTCCTTTCATTTGTCACCCGTCTACAGCCGGCAAACAGCATGAGCATGGTGAGGCAAATTTGTAATCTGTGATATCGGGCTTTTTTATTGGGATTTCTGCTCTGGGTTTTTGGAGATGGACTACCGGAGACACAGAGCTCGAAAATTATGATGCACCAAGTGGAGCGTTTTGGCTTTTGAGTTGAATGCACCATTACAGTCGTTACTGTATCACCTCAGGTCCTTAAAAAAATAAAATTAAACCAGTTGGTGAAATTGTTCAAATTTAAGGCCCTAAAATCGTTCAGTTCCAGTTATTGTCTTTTTGTTTTTACTGGGACTCCCCACAGAACAGGCTCAGTAGTGTAATCTGGATTTTATCTGATGTATAATCTGCTTGCTTGTCCTGTAATTTCCTGTTATTTGTTTTATTATATTGTCACTTCACTAACGGTCAGCAAACTCTGTCTCTTCCAGGCGACTCGGGTAAACGAGACTCCAGGGATTTTGCTTTGTGGAAGCAATCCAAACCTCAGGAGCCGTCCTGGGAGTCTCCGTGGGGCAGGGGACGACCTGGCTGGCATATCGAGTGCTCCACCGTCGCCAGGTTTGCATTTACGCCAAATTTATCTTCTTCTAAGTTGTATTCTGGACAGACAGTCTCCAGACAGTAGCTAGTCTTTCCTTGGGCCACGACCGACCTTCCCAACAAAGAGACGCACACCTGTTTATAGAGCTAGAGAAGCTACTGTTTAAGGTTTGGTATTGCACTGAAAATAAAGGTATTGCAAGGAAAATAAAGGTATTGCATTGAGAATAAAGGTATTGCATGGAGGATAAACCTAATTTTCTGTGGCGTAATGACCTGTTTTGTTTCCTGGTGGGTTTTTTTCAGCTCGGTGTTTGGGAGCCAGCTGGATATCCACTCAGGAGGCATCGACCTGGCCTTCCCTCACCACGAGAACGAGATCGCCCAAAGTGAAGCCTATCACCAGTGTGGGCAGTGGGGAAACTACTTCCTCCACTCAGGTGCTGTGAATCCCGGCCTCTAAGCTTCGATTTTTCGTGAACGGATGGTTTTCTTGTTTCCTGTTCTCACATCCATTTGTTTTCTTTCTTTAGGACACCTGCATTTAAAAGGCAGTACGGAGAAAATGTCCAAATCCTTAAAGAACTACATCACTATAAAGGTAACGTAGTGCTGCGTTTTATATGATCAAATATGTATCGGAGCATGTTTGTGTGCGTCTTTAAGTAAAACTAAGAGTACACTGTCATCTGAAAACAATATTTACCACACATTGTCTCTGTTTCTCGCAGGATTTCCTCAAGTCTTACTCCGCCAATGACTTCCGGATGTTCTGCCTGTTGACAAAATACAGATCAGGTGTGGATGAACGTCGTATTTTTCTGAACGTCTGTTGCTATCATATGAAACTGTGATGTTGTGGATGGTTTAAAATCACCAGAAATTTGACACATGGAGAAATGATCACAGGTATCGCCAAAAATCAACAAATAAATGTCAATATGGGAGCTAATGGACGCAGTTTATCGGTGTTTCCCACCGGTCAAACTCAGGGGAATCCTTTAATTTGTCACCTGTCTATATTTTCTAACTCGTCTTACACACTTAAACTGATTGTAAAGACAACTTGTGAACATCCTGGTGAAGTTCTGGTGAACTTTTCTATCAGGGTCAAGACGTAAAGCTCTTAAAATGTCTTAAAATTCAGTTGTTATGCCTTAAAAGTCATTCAGAAGTCTTAAAATTGAATTTACAAGGTCTTAATGTCATCATAAATTTCTTTCTATTTCTTTTTGGCAAAATGAGTCAAACTCTCCTGGGGAAAAAAAACAGCCCCGGTTTGATTTTTATTACAGTAGCAGTTTGCTCTCTGCAGTCATCTAGTTAATAACCAGCCATATTCATACCTAAAACTGAGCTGATTAAATGTGACTCTCTGATACCTGTAGACCCTTGTAATGAACAGAAGATGACTTGTGTTTTCTTCACAGCCGTGGACTACAGCGATGACAGCATGACGGAGGCACAGATCACCTTGGCGACGCTCTCTGCCTTCGGCCACGGCGCCCAGGCCTACATGAAGGGCCAGCTGCAGAGCTCCGCCGTCCAAGAGGAGCTCCTCTGGGAGAGGTAACGTTCAGTTGTTTCCCGTAATTTAGTTCAGAAAGTGAAACTGTCATATATTCTAGATGCATTACACCTATAGTGAAATATTTCAAGCCTTTTTTTGCTTTATGTTTGATGATTACGGCTTACAGTTCATGAAAATCAAAAATCCAGGGTCTTAAACTATTAGAATATTACATAAAACCAATAAAAAAGGATTCATAATACAGAAATGTTGACCTTTTGAAAAGTTCATTTAATTTGCAATATACTGCATAGTTATAATTATCGTGCTTGTTTTTTTTTTGTTTTGTTTTTTTGCTCATTTTTCCATCATGTTTTGATTAATTTCTGTAAATTTATTTATTTATTTTGCAAATTTTCCAGGAATGTTTTGCTTATTTTCTGTAATTTCATTTTTAATTTTTTTTGCTAATTTTCCAGTAGTTGTTTATTTTCTGTAATTTAATTTATTTCGCTAATTTTCCAGTAATGTTTTGCATATTTTCTATAATTTTATTTATTTATTTATTTTCCTAAATTTGCGTATATTTCGGCTTATTTTCTGTAATTTTTAAAATTTGTTTGTATGTTTTCAATAAGGATGGGGCGGGGCTTAGCTATTTAGCGACAGGAATAACCATGACAGTACAGGAGGAACTAAGTGCAGGAGACAGAGTGCTGACTCTGGTGTTTATCTAAATAATGTTGCTGATTGTATAATTTCTGTGCGTTGTGTTTTTTTCTCCTCAGGTTAGCCAAGACTAAAGCCGCTGTGGCGTCAGCGCTGGCCGACGACTTCGACACCCCAAGAGCCATAAATGCCATAATGAACCTCGTTTACCACGGAAACTGCCAACTCCACCCCGTCACAAAGGTAAACCCTCTCCGAGTTATTACTCTCCTATTTCTGACATACCTCATATGTCTGTCTCATAACTTAAGTATAACAAGGAAAATGCTTCCAGTTTACAATCACAAAATGATGGAAAAATGAACAACAGGATAGTAAAGCATTAGTCTGATTTTAATAACTCCAGTGATAATCTAAGACTGCAAATGTCACCTGCATAAACATAGAAAAAAAGCCAAAGGAAAAACAAGGGCAGATTCATGAGGCTGGTAAATAAATCGTGGTTTGTGTTATGTTGTTTTTTTGTCTAGGTTGATGGAGCGGCGCGGAGCCCGGCAGTGTTCGGAGCGATCCTCTTCTACATCAGAGAGGTGATGGACATGTTTGGGATCGATCTGCTAAACAGAAAGGTCAGAGTTCACGCAGAACATCCAAATCGTCCAAATAAGTTGGAAAAAAACATCTTTAACCCCCTTAAGACAGAATTTATCAACCTTCTATCACCAGAGTACCATTGAAATAATGCAGTATATCATATAATCTGCTTCCATCTAGCTCATAGAAATACATCTTTTTTAGAAACATTCATCATTATTCGTGGATGTCTTTTTATATTTCCACAAAGTCTGGTCAGTCAGTGCAGGGATTTTGGAGGGCTACAAATCACTGGAAAATCCTGAGATTAAACTGTTTGTAATTTCATCACCATCATCATCACCAAACTATCTGGTTAACAGTTTTCCCCCCAAACATTTCTTCATCTCCTGCTACCCATCGTGCTCTACTTTCATGCATCTTTCCCCAGGAAGCCGCCGCGGTCGATTCCTCTGCAAGTCTGGAGGGCGTCGTGGATCAGCTGACTCGTTTCAGAAGTGAAGTTCGAGCGTTCGCCCTCGCCCGTCAGGACCCCCCGGCCGACGGAAACCTCAGTAAACCAGGACTTTACCCAGAGAGGATCCCTCTGCTGAAAGCCTGCGACGCCCTGCGAAACGACCTGGCTCCTCTGGGCGTGCTGATAAAGGTGGGCAGAGATCTGCTGCAGCGGCTCAGGTCAAAATTATAAATACCTTTTTAAATTGCTTAGAGCGTCGTGACGGTGTTTTTAAACCAAAACAAGACTGAAATGTGTGACAGCCCTCATGGTAAGAAGGATCTTAGTTGGTACAATTGATTATATGGTGAAACTTATGTGAAATATTTGAAAAGAACTTGTATACATATTTGATGCCTATGCATCAGTCACTTTGTTAGTTCATTTTGTCATTAGATATCACACTTTACATGCGGATTTTAAGCATCAGTTTTTCTGGTTGTGGTTTCAGGACAGAGGAACCAACTCCACGTGGGAGATAACTCGGAAAAGGCAGACGGTCCAGGAGGAAAACTAAAAGTCCGGCTCAAACCAAACTTTACCTCTGGGACTCTGATGGCAATGACTCGTTTTAAACCTCTTCAGTTTAAATAGGTTGATTTTTTTTTATCATGTCAAATGCATTTATTTCTCAGTGAAAAGGGATCTTTCATCAAATTGTAAATAAATGAAACAGAGAATCATGTTGATTTCATGACTACAGAAACTAAACTTGTCCTGCTGCCTTTATGGATTCAGTATCAAACTCTCACATGATTCAAACTGTAATCACACCAAATAATCTGGTACTGGGTTTTTTTTATATTTTGGCATAATTTGTGTCCTTTACTCACCGAGTTGCTGTGGATTTCTGGTTTCTCCTGCACACCTGACTCAATTAAGGCCCATGCACCTTCATGCACACCCTGTTCAGGTCGATCTGTTTGAGTGAACCGCTTCAGGAAGATGCTCTCATGTGATCACCTGTTCCACATTTACCAGATTAGCGACTCGCCTGCGTCTCACTGGTTGATCGACGCTTCAGTGAGCACAGAGACTGAACAAACACTGAAGGAATGAAGGATCCTGGGAAAACCGGCCCTGACAAGTTACAAATCTTTACCTTTGAAGTCAAATTTATCTGATTATTTTTGTAGAGGCTCTTCCAACATGTTTCTAGCAAAGAAAACAATTCAATTTCACTTTAAAGGACTATTCCAACATTTTGAGCAAAATACCCTTTTCTGACTGTATTTAAAATCCACATGACACACTGGCTCAAGACAACTAAAGAGTTGCTGTCAGGTTTATTTTTTCACTTTGACTGAGCCAAGCTAATGACTCCCATAGACTTACAGTCTTTATGCTAAGCTAACACCACATGCTACCCATAGGAACTGAACCGCTGGACGTACAGAGGTGAACATGGAATCGAACATCTTGTCTCAGTCTGGATAAAATTAAAACAAAAAAGGGGATTTTGCCAAAAACACTGGAGTATTCCTTGAAGGATGAACACCAATACATGAATACAAAAAGACTTTATCTGCTTAACCACCAAAAATGAACTTTATTAAATTAAATAATAACAATCTGTGTCATCGGTTAGTTCACTTTTGGAGGTGTGTGGCTGCACAGCGTTATCATGGAGGAGGTTCGAGCTCTGCCACAGTGTGAGCGCACATCAGGGATTTTCTTTACATGATGCAACAAGCAGTGTAAGACTTACAGCTGGGGAGGTGGAGCAACAGCTCTCAGGGGAGACAGCGAGTGGATAAAGTGTATTTATCCTCTCAAGGCGAAAGTATAATAAACTGAATGGCTATTAGTTTCCAAATTACTGTTCATAATTGTCTTTGATGACAAAACCCTCCATCATGTGAGCAAAGCTTTTAGTTTTTGTGGTGTCTTATGTCCCGTAGAAGCTGTGTGTTGTGTTTTAATGTTTATTCTTACAGTCCAAAAGAGCAGCGGGTGAACGGGTGAGCTGCAGATCCCGTCAGGCGGTGTTTGGGATCTCTGGCATGAGGTTGATCAGAGAGTTGCTGGCCTGGGCCAACTCCGTGATGGAGATCCTGCCTCTCTGCTTGATGAACTGGGCCACTGAGTTGAGCTCCTGCGGCGTGATGGAGATGAACTTCCCTCTGTCGTCGATCACTCCTGCAGAGGAGAGGAAGGAAATGTGATCAAAAATACAATACATCACGATACTTACTCTCATAATACATCATCGATGAACTTGTGTCGTGTAGATAGTTGAGTTTTCAACCTCATTTGCAGAGAAAATACATTTAAGTTACTATGAGGTGTATTTGTTCCTTGACATAACTTAAATATCTTATGTAATATTATCACAATATTGATACAGAGACATTTTTCCAAAAATATTGGGATATTGGATGTCGATCACGAAGCTCTAGCATGAAGTCAGGATTTTTACACGGCACCAACAGGTGAATCAACACTCGGGTTTCAGGGTTTGTCATCTGTCTTTAAATGTTTTTCTGAGCAGCCTATAGTAAAAAGTGTTGGGAGTTCTGCGCTATAATACGACCTGCTGTTTTCCCTCTGCGGCCTGCAGGTGCACTAACCTGTGAGCGAGCCGTCGGCCAACAGGTCCTGTAGTCGTGCGATGGCGTCCTGCGTTCGCATCCCAAAGTGTGAAGCCAGGTCTTCCAGCAGAACCACTTTGGAGTCCTGCAACACATTTATGGCTTTTAATGGCTCTGTTTATTTTAGTTTACTGATTCCACCAGCAGCTCATACACATGAATGTGAACTCTTACCTCAATGTATTTGATGAACTCTTGCAACAGGTTGCGTGACTGAGAGAAAAGAGCACAAATGTTTATTACAATTAATATTTGTGACATACAATAAAAGGTTTGTGAAACACCCCTTTTAAATGTGGTCAAAAAATACAATACCAGGACACTAACAGATGATACGTCGAGGAAATTGCCTGCACTGACTGCATTATGTGCCTCTTAGGGTTGGGTCACGTTTAAAATCATACAAAGACATGACTCTGGGTAATGTGATATTAGTGATATCAGTGATTTTGAATGTTTGACCAATATTTTACTTGTCAACAAAGCATTTTGTAAAACATGCAGGGGAACTAAAGCTCTCACAACACATCATCAAAATGTGCATTTCTAGTTCTGCTTCTGCGGCTAACAACGTCCTCAACATTCAGAAACTACACAGCTGATGATTGGCTGTGGAGAGCAAACGTTTTCCTGAGGACTATTTTCCCTGGCGGAGGGCTGGTGAAAACAGAGGAAAAATTATTCTAAAATATGACTGCTCGCTTTGGGAAAAGAATAACAGAAACATGAAGTTTACATTTTGTAGATATATTAGGCTCAACATGCAGAATCACTGGTGTGGTCCTCCACAGCGAGCTCTGATCTGACCTGGTCCTCATTGAGCTGCTGCTCCTCTCCCTGGTCCTCGATGACAAAGGAAGCCTTCAGCCTCAGGTACTCCTCCTCCTCCCTTCTCTCCTGCTCCTCCTTGGCTTGGCGCTCCTCCTCCTCCTGAACAAAACATCAGCACAGAGAGGAGCTGTGAGTGAGACCACTAGCTTTTTTTTGTTGTTGTGGAAACCAAACATCTCGTACGGACAGAAAGGGAGGGTCACTACTGGTACACACTGTAAAAGATGAAGCTTTTAGGTTAGGTTCAGAGATAAATTTGCAATTATTGGGTTCAAAATACAGATGTGATATTCAGATGGTGATACCAAGAAACAGTTGTTCGCAAAAGTTTTATATCTCATAATGAGGACTTTAGGGAAAGGTGACAGTTAAGGTTAGCAAGGGATCAGATGTTATGGAATTAATGCTGTCAATCAAAGATCATCAGGTATACTGAGACAAGTGTGTGTGTGTGTGTGTGCGTGTTTTGCACCTGTTTCTGTTCCAGCAGTCGCTCCTTCTCGTCTTTCTGGCGTCTCTCCTGTTCTCTGAGCTCCTGCATCCTCTTCCTCTCCTCCCGCTCCTCCAGCTCTGCCTGATGAACGAACACGCCACACTATAACACAAGTCTACTGGAAACAGATCTACTGCTGATGAACTATTTTGTTTCTTTTCAATTGTCATCGTTTTTTTTTTTTACACCATTTCAGATTTCCACCAGGTGTATCTTCCCGTCTTTGGTGCTCAGACTCGGGTGAACTACCCTGTTGTTCACCTACCAGAAGAATGGAAAACATGGAGGCCTTACCTGCGTATCTCCCTTTCTCTGGTGCATGTTTTTTTAAAGGTTCTGTCTCACCGCAACCACCACAGATTCTTCATTATGCTGGAAAGCCTTCATTCGTTTGACTGTCTGACTCAGTGGAACCATAGACACTAAATGGTACATTCAATTTCTATATGTGGAACTATCGGCCTATCAGGTCTACTGTCACTGCAAAATAATTAATGATACATCCAGTATGTTGTTATATTAATAGTTTTTTCTTGGATTGACTTCCTATATGGTGAACACAGTGTGGATGTCCGAGCTGAAGGGTGTATCCCACCTCTCTCTGGGCTTTCTTGGCCTGTTTCTCCTCCAGCTTCCTCTGTTTCTTGGCTCCCACTTTGCCTGCAGGCTGGAAGCTCTGCTGCTCTTCCTCTTCATCCTCCTCCACGGCGTTTTCCTCTAGAAAGAACAACAAACTCCAAACTCAGCTCGGGCTTTCAACACACTGGATAGGTAATTTGTGTAATCTATTAAAATTCAGTGTGTAGTGTTCACCGTTGTCGGAGGCGTCTCTCTGGGCTCTGCGGTTGGTCATCACCCGGGCGTTGAGGTTCCTCCTGCGACGGGGCATCCCAGCCGCTCGCTCCTCAGCCACCTGCTGGGGGCGTCCCGCCGCACGCTGGACATCCCGCTGCTGCTGCAAGTCAGCTGAACGCCAAGAGAGCAGAGGTCGTTTATCATTTATGTACCACACATTCAGTATGTTTCAGATTACTGTGCTTATTCCACATCAATGTTTAATTCTGACGGTGTGACTGACTTATAATGACACTGACACTGTTGGTTCATCCTCAAGTATTCATGTCAATTATTCAATTTGGTACCAGAGAAACCACTTCTATTATATTAAATGCAAAAGAAAGCAACTATCAAGACCAGCTTGCTTTAGGTCATTCCACAAGAAAAAGAAAATCTACTTTTTGTCTCTCTGATATTAATGGGGAGTATATTCCAAGTAGAAGAAGCTGTAATACACAGACTAATCTATTTATTTATTTATTTATTAAAATTAGGGCAGGTACCCATAACCCATATCTGAATCATTCTCATCACAGTGACAGGATTATTTTCCTCCAGTCACTCCTTTTCATATTGGTCATAATCCCTTTTTCCAGCCTGGACTGTGCTCCTTGAACAATTTCTTCAATAAATACGCAAGAAAGTAAAACTGTTAATGTGCTATTACCTTACCGCTGGATTTATTATTGTTTTGAGTGAAATGAAGCCCAAACTTGAGACCAAATTTATACAAAAATCCAGGTTATCCCTGAAAGATTCACAAATATTTTCTTACAACTGCAACTATCAGAATCTGAAATACTTTATGGATCCAAGAGGGTAAAATTAGGTCAATAAGATTTGCTCAAATTCTCAAGAGAAGAAATAAATTATAAGAAACACAAAAAGAAATAAGAAATAGAAAAATGTGTGCCTTAGAAATAATAAAAAAAAAAGATTGCATTATGTACAAATATGAGCATTAACCCTGCATGTGCATTATACCTAGTTGTAAAAAAGCATGTACATTATGGCTGAATATATATATTAATCCTGCAAAATGAGCATATGTTAAGCATAAGTCTGCCTACATGTGACTTATTGGTGGTGATGATGTATTATTTTATGTTGTCCATATTTATTTATTTATCCATTTCACTGTATATTCTTAATATTTGCTGCTAAAGTCATGAACTACTTTATTAATATTTACTCACAATACAAATTTAATGGAAACGACAAAATACGGGAATAATTTAGACAGAATTAGCCAGGTGGGACCCAAAGAGGAACATGCAGTTGACTAATAAGTTAATAATAAAGATAATAAAGATGAGAAATAATAACTAATAATACAGATAGTTGGTGGTTAGCTGAAGTTAGCTAACCGCTCGGCTCACCTTCCTCTGTTTTTCTCCGCACTTTCAGCGCGAAAACAATCAGCACAATAAGAATGGCCGCCGCTATTAAATACAGCGCGACGTCCATGGTTGTTTTGAAATTTATTTTACACTTTTATGAGGTTGAAATAGCGCATTTCCAGCCTGTTTTTAGCTCGCCGGCTAACCGCGAAGCTACAAAGACACGTCGGTCTTGACAACGACGCAAGTTCCGTTTTGAACCTTCAAAACAAAAGCCTGGTCGAAGCTTTTTAAGTGAAATTAAAGAAAAAATAAAACAGATTTCAACTTATGAACACTAAAAAAAATTATAAAACTCTACTGTGAACTGTTTAAAGAGGAATACAGGGCCTTTTGTAT